>JAFEMH010004843.1:0-189292 GCA_022495995.1 Adenophora triphylla var. japonica | reverse complement strand
AATCCCATGTTTGGGATGTCTAGAATAGAAGATGATATGAACACAAAGAAAATTTCTGCACCTTTCTCTTAGTCAAATACTTTATATTTTGAAGCATTTCCTGGGGAAAGGGTGAAATAAAGAACTCCAAAGTATATATATAGCATGATAGGAACCAGAGAAGAGAAACGATTCACTCAACCCATCCATAACAGAATGTAGTACTTTATCAAACATCAACTCAATATCATTTTCCTCCGTCTCAAAATGAATGTCCAAAAAATGTCCAAATTTACTCTTGATACAAGAGCAAATTTGAATTTTTAGGACATATTCATTTTGGGACGGAGGGAGTAAGAACCATGTGAGCTGACTGAACTATCATTATTCATCTCTTTTGTTTTCAAAAGTATTTGTTCCAAGAACGAAGCAGCACAGCATTGCGATCAGTTCCTGACGTCTCTATCCCTGAACACCAGAACTGCAAGTTACATACTGACAATAGGAATTCAACAGTGTAATCCACTTGAACTGAGATTACTAGGCCAGTTAAGAAGAAAAGTTTTCACGGAAGCAAATGCAAGTAAAACAGAAGAAAAAAATCACTCATCATGGCTTCGTATATGGTTAAGCCGAGTGGAACAATTCTTTAATAAGCTCGTGCTTTTGTTTATGACCAAAGAGACAGAGAATAATAATTTTTTTATGTAAATGCATGTAAGGTGATCAAATCATATATGACTCATATGTAGCAGACTATCTTTTCACTTCAAAAAGAACAAAACCATTGAATTGATTAAGTAACTGGATATTGCACCAGTACCACAGATAAAGGACTATCCTACCCATCCAAAAGCAAAAGGGAGGTTGTTTCCAGTTCCTAGAGGCACTGTTGCTCTTAGAGAAGCATTTTCTTCTTTCAAGACTTCAGCTCGGTGGGCCAACTCCGTCACATTCAGCCTGATTCACATGCACATATAATCCCGGATAGAGTCACACAAAACTGACAGATATAGAATAAGAAATGAGCAATTCTAGGGTTACAAAAACATCTTACACAATTTTGGTTTCTAAACACAGTTGGCTATGCAAAAGATGATAAAATATTTTAATTAATGAACAATGGGGTCTACAAATACAAAATTCAACGTTTAATGCCAACAGTGTTTGTAACCAAAATTTTGTAAGATTTTTTGCAACTTTTTAGTAATACTCATAAGAAATTCTAAAGGGAGACACCCTAACCTGATTTGCGGCAACCTAGATCTGCGAGCAGATTCCCTGTTAGATTGCTTCCTTCTCTGTCTTTCAATCAAACTACGTAGCTCATGGAACAATTTCAAATGAAATGAGAATCACTACAGGCTAAAAAAACATGAGCAAAACACCAAATCAAACCAATGCAATGCAAAATCTTTGATAAAACCAAAATTAGCATACTATAACATATATGAACCCTAACCCTAATCAGAGGTAGAGGAAACATACCGGGTTTAGATCCATTTCAAGGGATGAAATTGAAGCCGAGATCGATGTGAATTTCTTCTGACGACAGCTATCTGTGGCCAATTTCTTCTCACTATATACAGAGATGTGTGGGGTTTAGATCCATACATAGAAGAAGAGAGAGAGGGGGCGGCGACTATGGCAGAAGAGAGGGGGAGGCGAAGACGTGTCGGGGTATGTTTTGGGGAAGAGAAGCGATGCTGGAGAGGAGAGGGAGTAGAGAGACGGTGTGGGAGAGCACGAGAGAGAGGGAAGAAGGAGTGACGCTAGGTAGGGAGGGAGGAGAGAGAGAGAGAAGAAAGCGTTTGTTTATAAGGAATATCAAAGGGCGGCTTATTTTGTACGCAGGGAAGGGGCAGGTTTCCGGAAGGTTCCAAATGTGAGCGGGAAAATGAAGTCCTAAATCACTTCAGCCATTATATTATAATAGATTGATAGATTCCATGAGTCTCTCCGTAAATCATTATCCATGCACCCGCCCAAGTTGGGACGGTCCAAAGAGTGGACGAAATATTTTAGTTTTGTTTTGTTTTTGTTGCGGGATAATATAGTACGATATCGCTTATTTCGTTCGGTCTCGTGTACGCTGTTTGGGTGATGAGCCGGTCGGCCTTCGCCGGTCTTGGCCTCGCCTTGAATATTTTTCCCTACATTGAAAGAAAAACAATAAGGCTGTGCCTTGGGCCTCGACCGCCTTGGCACTTGAACATTTTTTTTCACATCGAAAGAAAAACAAACTACAATGTGGCATGTGGCTATATATACGAGGCCTTGGGCCGGGATATCAAGCATAATTGGGCCGTGGCATGGCGCCTGGGCCAACGCCTAATCCCTCCTAGTCAACTGGGTCTCGCATTGTCCCTCGTCTCATAAAGAGAGATTTGGGACGGGATGGAGTATTTTAGTCCCGTTTCGTCCCCATCCCATCTTGTCCCATTTCCGTCGTGAAAACAACATAATTTTGTCTGTCCCGTCCCGTATTCCCGAATTGACAAACTCTTAATTATCCATAAAAATGTTCGTTGAAAATATCCATGTGGTTTCATATAAAAATGGATTCGCCGACTAAGTCTGGACCACTAGCCACCGGGCCCTCGATCGGAAGTGAGGTAAACTGTGGGATATGCCCGAGATAGTCGAAAGGCAAAGCACTTATATTCCCCGGCCCCAAGGGAACCCTCCTACATGGCGCTTATATCACTCTTACATCACCAATCAATCGTGGGCCGGCCCAAACTACTCCTCGTCAAGATTCGAACTCCCCACTGAGGTTATGCAAGCCCAAAGAATAATGCTTCCTTTACCACTCACCGTGCCCTGGGGCTTCTAACTCACATATTGCTTTCATTCGGTCATGTTTTGCTTATGGAATCGAGGATGTTCCATTTTAACCTATATAAACCCATCTTGTAATGTAACGGTAAAAACTCAATTTTGGATGTAATTTGGAGCCTTTAGCATTTTATAGAAGATGGATTTCTTCTCTTATTACTCATAATCTTTAGTGGATTTCAAAGTATCTTTGAGTGTCTATCCCCATTAAACGCTTTCGCTTGTGGTTCCCTCCTTCCGTCTCCATTTTTTGGTATCAAAGTGGTTATCAGAACTTTGGTTGTTATGCCTTCACGATGTCAAATAGCTCGTGATGTTGGAACATAAACGATCCATTAACCATAAACCGACTCACAACTAGATTAAGAAGAGAAGGAGATGAAGAAGAAGAAGACGGAAGCGTGTACCTTGTGATTCCATGATTGTTCTTAGTTTTGTTCTTGAGTAGAAGAAGGAAGTAGGGAGATAGTACTTCGAAGTAGGGAAGAGTAGATCTTCTAAATGATAGTGCCCACACTTGATCTTCTTAGTGAATAAAGAGAAGATTTGTGACTGAATTTAGTGAATGAATAAGTGTCTCTAAATGGCTGATGGATAGCCTTTATATAGATAGAGAAGTGGGCACTTCATTTAGGGACTTACACTTTCAGAAGAAGGCGGTGAGAAGTTACCATTATGCCCATCATTTAATGGTACTTACACCTAATGGAATTCTACATATTTGGTCTATACTTTAACATTATTAAATGATTATAACATATGGAATTAAATAACACATATTATTAATCCATATTCTAACAATCTCCCACTTGGATTAATATTAATATGTATCTTTTACTAAATAAATTCCTTAATCATTTATAACATGAATGACAACCCTTATGTGCATGTTTATTGTCATCCAACACAATCCCGTCCATTAGTCTTATAAGTATAGGGACTAAAGGCGTCGTCAGAATTGATTCGCAACTAAATCCACATTAATCACATATATATATCCAACTAAACGACATAGATTAAAGTATAGATATGTAGCATGGAATATTAATGAATATATATGGAAGAATGCATATATATATTCTCCAACTAGTCCTACTTAACCAAATGAGATCAATATAAATAAAAACAACATAAAGAAATAGAAAACAACACAAACTCCCCACATTTGATTTAAGCATTATCAAAATTGTTTCACCCATATGAAGCAAGATGCTTGTGAAACATCAAAAGAGATTACGCTTTACAAAATGGATCCAATAACATGGAGTTTGATCCTATAAGTTGTATATCTATTTGTTCATTTTATACTTATTTCTCTTCAACAAGAGATATAACCATATGATATCTTTCGACATCTTTGCATCCACTAAAACATAATCGGAATACTTAATGATCTCAAAATGATCCGATTTTATAAACATAAGCATGTAGTTTAATGTTTTATAGGTACTTCATCATTCTTTTGGATGCGACTTAATGTTCTTCTTTCCGAATTACTTTGGTATTAACCAAGCATCCCAATAATAAATACAAGATCTGTACGAGTACAGACTTGCGCATACATTAAGCTTCCTACTGCCGGTGCATAAGGGATATTTTCCATATACTTGGATTAAAAATTAATTTTAGGACATTACTTTAAACTGAATTTATCTCCCTTAGAGACAGGGGTGTCATGTGGTTTACAATTTTCCATGCTAAACCTTTGTAATACCTTCTCTATATAGCTCTTTTGTGATAATCCCAAAATACCTCGTGAATGATCACGATGAATTTGGATTCCCAATACAAAAGATGCCTTACCAAGATCTTTCATCTCAAATTTGTTTGAGAAATTTCTTAGTTTCTTTTAGAAGGTCCTTATCATTACTAGCATGAAAAATATTATCCAAATATCATCCACATATAAGACCAGAATTATAAATCTACTCCCACTGAACTTATGGTACACACAATCTTCACCAAGATTCATTTCAAAGCCAAATGAAAGAATAACTTGATTAAATTTTAAGTACCATTGACGAGATGCTTGCTTAAGCCCATAAATGGATTTCTTAAGTTTACAAACCAGTTGCCATTGAGAAAAGCTGTCTTAACATCCATTTGATGAAGCTCAAGATCATAATGTGCCACTAATGCCATAATGATCATAAAAGAGATTTTAGAAGATACCGGAAAAATGTTTCTTTATAATCAATGCCTTCCTTTTGAGTAAATCCATTAGCAACAAGACGTGCATTATATCTTTCCATATTACCTTGCTAATCCCTTTTGGTTTTAAATATCAATTTATAACCAATAGATTTTACACCTTCAGGTAATGGGACAAGATCCCAAATGTCATTGTCTTTCATTGATTTTAACTCCTCATTAATGGCATTGATTCACTTATGAGAATTAGGACTATTAATGGCTTCATGGAAGGTGATTAGATCATCTCCCACTAAACTTAAGGTGTTCTTATTCTCCGCAAGATACATATTATAAATATCCGGAATATTACTTCTTCTTTCTCTAGTAGATCTCCTCAAGAGCACTGGTTCATCCTCATTTTGAGGTTGTTGAATTTCCTCATGTCCAACATTTCCATGTTGTCCGTTATTTACGGGAGTCTCTATATTAATTTGAATTGTATGTTCTTTGTTGAATTTCTTGTGCACAATTACTTGATTTCCAACAGAACTAAAGTTTGAGGAACATAGAGTGGTTCCTCTAACTCTTCAAATTCAAAAACATTACTATTTCTCCCACTAAATTCAACATCCTCAAGGAACCTAAAATTGCCAGTCTCAAAAAATGTTCTAGTTTTCGGGTCATAAAATTTATATTCCCTAGATCTCTCGGCATACCCTACAAAATAGCTACTAACATTATTTAGGTCCAGTTTGCCCTCATTAGACCTTATAAGGTCTAGCATCTGCTGGACACCCCATAAATGAAGATGATCTAAGGACGGTTTCTTATTCGTCCATAACTCATAAGGGGTTTTGTCGATAGCTTTTGAAGGTGCTCTATTGAGAATATAAGCTGCGGTTTTTAATGCTTCGCCCATAATGAGTGAGGTAAAGAAGTACAAGAAAACATACTTCTTATCATATCCTTAAGGATTTATGTCTCTCCAATATGCTATGCTAGGTTTACCCGACATGGTGTAAGTAGCAGTGACAATCCTACACTCTTCAAAATAGCGAATATAAAGGACCCGAACGTTATTCACTCCAATACGTTATACCGTCCGTAGTTTTCTACTACTACGATCGGATTTAACGTTCTTAATAGTCTTTCTTATGCCTTAAAAGACTTGAAAACGACCCAATGATTGAAACTTTACATGAAGAAAATAATGTATCCATAACGAGAGTAATCATCCGTGAACGTAATGAAATATTGTTGACCATTCCATGAAGGGTTAATGAATGGTCCACAAATGTCCATATGAATTAGTTCCAAGACGTTTGATACTCTCAAAATTCTATTTCCTTTAATGTTTGTAAATTTATTCTTTAAAACACTTTAATGCAAAAGTTTTATCCGGAGTATCAAGTTGTGTTTAGAATTCCCTCCGACATGAGCTTTATCAATTCTCCTTTGGAGATATGACCCAAACGCCTATGCCATAGAATACAAGAATTTTCACTTGATAACTTTTGCTTAGTGCCTTTAGTTTTGGTTTCATTATCATGGGACTCATTAATAGTATTTATCAAGCTTTGAAGTAAATACAATTGTCATTGTTAAGATAAAGTACTAATACCGACAACCTCTAATTGAAAATAAGATCACATTTATTATTACCAAATGAACAGAATAACCTTCCCGATCTAATATTGTGATCGATATCAAATTCCGCCTAAATGACGGTACAATAAATGTATTATTTAATATAAAATAATAGCCAAGATTACTTAACAAAAATCCCTATGCCTATAACTTCAACCGGATTTCCACTTCCATATAGATGTATTTCTCATTTTCACTAGTGGATTCGGTAATTCGTGCAACCCCGCATACATGAACTAATGTGAGTTGTTACACCAAATACAACCACTATGTATATTAAAGAATTGAAACCGAATTTGCCTTAGTACAAACAAGACCAAATGACATACCATCCTCGAATTCGCCATTCACGATACTTATGGTAGTCGTTCTTCATGCGAGTAAGGTCCTTGCAAAAGAAGCATTTCTTGACTTTATGATATTTAAATGATCCCTTATGCTTCTTACTTGCAACCGCAATTTCCTTCCCTCTTCTCTTAATCCCACGAGAAGAAGTAAATGCCGAGTGAGTACTTTCTAATTTGAGATATTTCATCCTATCTTCCTCTAATGTCATATGTGAAAGTAATCCATTAATATTCCACTTTTTCTTTTGACATTTATAGGTCACTTCAAAAGGACCAAATTGAGGAGGAAGATAGATCAAAACTAAGTGCACGAGCAAATCCTCCGAAATCTCTAACTTAAGTGCTTTTAGTTTGATCGAAAGATGAAATAATTCGATAATGCACTCCCGAAGATTTTCGTCACCCTTGTCTAGAATGGAAACAAGTTTCCACAAGAATTCAAGGAAAAACTCGGCATTTTCGATTTCGGGTGGAGACATTGTCCAAAAATGTCTCGAAACCGAATTTTCCATGATCATTAGACTCACGCGGTTGGACCGTTCCCATTGCTCAACATTTTTCCGTTCTATAACGGTATTTCCTTTAGTGAGAGCAATGGGACTCGATTCCCCAAATGCGTGATCGATGTCCATATTGCCTAAGATCATCGATATATTATTTTTCCAAGTTTTAAGTTTAGTCCCCAGAAGCAAAGGTGCATCATTTATAGCAAAAGAGTTACGGATGAAGCATTAATCAAATCAAGGAGAAGAACAAGAATGAAACAAAACATATATAAGAAACTACACAATGATTAATTATATCAAATGAATTTCATCAAAATAAAAGATAATCAATATGACATCAAGACTAATCTTTGGATTGCGAATTGACTCACAATTTGATTTATCTTAGGGTAAACAAAATAGCTTAAACAATACACTTTAAATACTTGCCTTCCTTTGGGCCGGATCAAGTACAAAAGTGTCCTAAAGTTTAAGGTACTTGTTCCCCGACAATAAAGAATATAAACAATTCACTTTAAACACCCGCCTTCCTTTGGGATGGTTCACAGCATTTAAAATGACCAAAAGTTTAGTTCAATTATTACCCCATGAATGTAAATACTTAGTCAACAACAAGGTCTCCTTTGGGAAACAAGCATGTTATCACATATCAATATTTACATTCATCTTTTAACAAGTTTGAATTTAATCAACAAGGTCTCCTTTGGGAAACAAACATGTTAATTTTATCCAAAATGTTAAGGATATAATTAATCAGAAACAAAAGGGCCTTAAGGTAATTAATGAAATTTATTAATAAAAGATAGTAATCCTTTTGTTCTACCCGTCCATTCCTAAAGTTTGATAACTCTAAGAACCACCGAAGCGCGACTGGTGTCCAGATACTATAATTTATTAACAAATTTTCACAAATTCTGGGCAAAATAACCCCAAAATCTCTCTTCCCAGCCAGAGCACGACTCGTGCCCACGAGCACGAATGGGGCACGAGTGGAAATGAAGTGCTTGATTTTAATCAGAACGACTTGGAAGCTTAGAAACGAGTCGTGGGCACGAATGACCAAAAGGGCACGACTCGTGCTCAATGCCCAGAAACATGAAAAGTCACCATTTAAACGACAGGAATCAAAGGGCACGACTCGTGCCCAATAGCACGACTCGTGCCCACTGTCCAGATTGGTGAAAAGTCATCATTTTATGAACAGGTTTGAATCAATTAGAGAGGCATACCATACCGCGGGGGGCTACGCCCCCGCACCCCCCTTTCATGCTCGATACCAGTCTACACGACGGCTAGGCCCGCGCCCTCGGAGGGCGCCGGGCCCTTTGCCAGAACAACGAGCCATAACACCCAATTAGACTATCAATTCTTAACTTAATGGTGAATCAATATTCAACCAAAGCAAGTAGATCCGCATACTCACATCACATTTTTAAATGCGTGGCTATGCATTTGAACAAACTCACAACGCATCCAATGATGGTGGCTATGTTCAAAATGGGATAATCTTACATTAAGAATTGAAAGCCTTTTGAGTAAATTTATAATTTAGAAGTAACATAATACTCTAGAATCTTAATTAGAGTATGAAAATAATTCAAGAACACATGATGAACATGGAATCTTTTCAAGAAATAAAGCATAAGGCTTTACAAGAAACTCAAACTCAATCTAGTATATGAAAGGTGCTCGATACCAATTGTTGGAACATAAACGATCCATTAACCATAAACCGACTCACGACTAGATTAAGAAGAGAAGGAGATGAAGAAGAAGAAGACGACGGAAGCGTGTACCTTGTGATTCCATGATTGTTCTTAGTTTTGTTCTTGAGTAGAAGAAGGAAGTAGGGAGATAGTACTTCGAAGTAGGGAAGAGTAGATCTTCTAAATGATAGTGCCCACACTTGATCTTCTTAGTGAATAAAGAGAAGATTTGTGACTGAATTTAGTGAATGAATAAGTGTCTCTAAATGGCTGATGGATAGCCTTTATATAGATAGAGAAGGGGCACTTCATTTAGGGACTACACCCTTTCGTAAAGAAGGCGGTGAGAAGTTACCATTATGCCCATCATTTAATGGTACTTACACCTAATGGAATTCTACATATTTGGTCTATACTTTAACATTATTAAATGATTATAACATATGAAATTAAATAACACATATTATTAATCCATGTTCTAACACGTGAAAGTAACCTACGAGATATAGAGATGGATGAACTTAGGAGACAAGTGAAACAACTCCAACAGAGATTGGAGTGGTACGAGCCTCTTAATCGTTGATTCACGTCATGTTTTAGATGCTAAATATTTAAATGTTCGAGAAAAGAACTACCTTTTCAATCACACTTGTAATAAAGTGTTAAGGGAGAGGTTTCTTATTGATTTCAACATCAGTTAAATCTTACTTTCCAGCGAATGTATGATGAAGATATCGTAGAAAATATCACATGGCCCTTTTTAACTTCAACATGTGAAGAAGAAGCTTTCGTTGATTGCTCCAAGCCACCAATATTTGATGAAGAGATTGAAGGACATATTTCTTATCTAGGTGATAGTCTCTTTGATATTATCTTTAACGAATATACAAATAAATGAAGGGAAAGGAATCAAAAGTTTTCATTTTTCAAATTGTTCAGAACTATTATTAAGGTGAACTCTATAATTTGGCGTTTCTTAATCAATATTTTGGGCTTTTGATAGGCCCATTTAAATATGACCTATTTTAATGGGCTTTTGCAAGGCCCATTCAAACAAGTATATCTTCTACTAATCAACATAAACTATGGAACACTATTGGATATAGTTAAATACAGGAAACGGAATATTTCAACAATGTCTTTGTCCGTGTCTCGTGTAAGTATACACGAGACACATCTCGTGTGAACTCACACGAGACACATCTCGTGTGAGTTCACACGAGACATGTGTCTTGTGTCAGCTAACTGAAAAGAAAGGGAATGGGAACGAGCTCGAACTTCTACAAGAACCCTTCTTTTATCTACAACAAAGACTTCGATCTTAATTCCGTTCTTCAAAATCTAAGAGGTTTCAATCCAATCCTATCATTTCCATCTTAATTCAATTCATTCCCCAATTGCTAATTTAGGGTTTTAATTTGTTAATCTTAATTTCAACTTCCACCGTTTGCTCCAGCTTATAATGTTGCCACCGGAAACGCTCAACAGAACCAGAATCAGATACCACTCCGGCTGACAAGCAAGTCGGACGTCACAAACGCCGTCGAAAATCGAAGAAATCTTCGGATGAAACAGAAGGAAATCGAAGAAATCTTAGGTATATAAAAGGCTATTTTGATAATTTACTTCTTCCCTGTATATTTGGTTCCCTGTATTTAGTATTTACCCTATTTTTGGAAGTAGACATTTTTTGAATGGAATATACCCTTTACTTGTAACTTTCTTAGCATCAAGATTAAATGAGATAAGAGATCATTAATTAAATTAAATTAAATTAAATTAACAATGCTTTTCTTACATAATAACATAATCTTTAGAAGAACATATTAATCCCTTCGTCCCGTGATATTGATAATGATAATTTTATTTGATTATTCAAACATTACTTTTTTTTTTTTTCCCGTTGGCTCTCATTCTCTACACCCTCCCTATTCTTCCTTAGTTGAAATGTTTGAAAGTTTAATGATTTTAATGTTTTACGAGACAAATAAAATGGTAAATGCGAACATTGGACGGGAAGAATAAACAATACCTAGCTATCCCTCTCATTAAATTATCACTTTCTTGCAAGAAAGCTCTCATTTTTAGCATGAAGAAAAGGCCTACTCTTAATTTCTAACCTTTCTTTTTCTTTCCAACACTGATTCTATGTAGCCCCTTAAAATGGAGTAAAGATATCAAGGTTGACAGTACACTTAAATGGAAAATAAGAGAGATATATTGCATTTCTAAAAATAGAACGCATACACTTTAAAGGACACGAGAGACTGCTACAATCAAATTGGCTCAAATTCTCCGCTTTAAGATTTTCGTTCCGTCACATATTCGAGCTCATTTTGTGTGTGACTAGGATTGACTCAAAATATTTGTGGGTTCCACCGAGATTGACACATCTCAACCTTTGAGCATGTAGATAGGTCGATGTGGCGTGATCTAAATAGCTGAGTGAAATATTAGCTATCGTCAGATTCTCTGAAGCGGTTTGAAATCCCCACTTTAAAAATGGTTTGCCAATATGATAAAGAAGGCTATAAAGAAAAACATGGCCAGCTACACATAATTTCAATTGTGCAAATTTGCATATTCCACCAACTGTCCCATAACATGCCAATCATATATAACCCGAAAAGGTAATAATTTCCATTTTGGGTCTCCAAAAAGACACTTCTAAAGTGAGACCCACTTAATATAATCACAATAACTATCCACTAACTATTTCTTACCACACTTTCTCTCATATATCATTTTTTATACTCACAACATTTATTCCACTATACACTCTCGTTCATTTCTGTGCAAGACCAACTTTGTTAACTTTTCAAGGCTTCAAGCGAGACGGAGGGAGTATATATTTAGGTTCTTCTCTTTAATTGATATTGAAGACAATATAAAGTTTCCTACTTTCTATTTTTGTTTAGCTCAAAATAAATATCGCATTTTTGAAAATAGAACACTAAGTTTTTGGTGATCTTCCTAGTCAACCTATTTTAATAGCGCAAACAATGCAATGCCATGGAAAATGCAAGGAGCTATTTTCTAAGCAAAATACCTTATAATGTAAATAGATTGGGGGAATCAAAAAAATAAACATAAAAAAATTGTAGTCTTGACTTGTCAATTGTTCATTTATTTTGGGAAAGCTAACACAAATTAGCAACAATTAATTTGACCAACACTAGCTAAACAATATTTTAGGTAATCACTTATATTTATACTACAATAAATATAGTCATTGGTGAATAAGGAATTATAATTAAACTGTTTTCTTTCAAATCAAGAGATCTATCACAAGAAAGAAATCAAATCTGTCCAAGAAAGGAAACCTGAAATAGGAAAATGCAAAATTGGACCTATGCATTCCCCTTATAGTGAACACAAAATCTAGGGAGAAACGCGTTTCTCCATAAGTTATGGAGAAATGCGTTTCTCCATAATTATGGAGAAACGGGTCCCGACATGTCGCGCGACAATGAGCTAGATAGCCAGAAACCTATGAAAGTGATATCCAGAAACCTTCAAATGAATATTCAGAAACCTTCAAAATGTTTCGGATATACATTTGAAGGTTCTGATATCCAAAACCTTCAATAGCAATTTCGGATATGCCCTAACACATTTTTGGATATGCACCTAATGCTTTTCCTCGGATACGCACCTAACAGGTTTACGGATATACATTTCACATCCTTCCGCTATCAAATACAAAGCTTCGGATATCAACTGCAAAGCTTCGGCTATCAATGCAAAGCTTCGGATATCCGAAGCTTTTGGTCTTGGCCTCGGGTTTTTTTTTTACGGATATACATTTCACATCCTTCGGCTATCAAATACAAAGCTTCGGATATCAACCGCAAAGCTTTGCTTATCAAATGCAAAGCTTCGGATATCCGGAAGCTTTTGGTCTGCCTTGGGTTTTTTTTTTTTTTCACGGTTATCAAATGTAAAGCTTCTGGCTATGAAAAACACGTTTCTCCATAGTTATGGAGAAACGCGTTTCTCAGCAGACGCACTCTATAGTGAAACATCAAAATTAAGGTTTTTTATCTATAGTATAAATGGGAACGAGGTGCTACAGTACAATGAACAGTAACAAGCGTCGAATTTTCCATTTTGTCCTCACTAAGTTGTCTCTTTCCCATTTTGCCCTTTAAAATTTTATTTTTTTAAATTAAAAAAAAAAAACAAAACCTGTCATCGAACACGGGCTTGATTAAAAAAAAAACGTGTCTTCGAACACGGGCTTTTACTAGTCTTTTATAATGGGAGGAAGGAGTATGTCCTCTATTGTACCCTAACGATTTTTTGCTCGCTCTTGCAATTGATTACAGAGGTGGTAGCAGAAAATTTTGCCGTGATTGGAGAAAGGGAAAAAGATCAAAAGAGGAAAGATGAAATATTTTCACTTTATTACAATTCCCAAGGTAGGGTGCTAAGCTTTTTTTGTGAGTGGCGTTGGAATAATATCAGCTAACAGCTTGGTGGGAACCATAGACCAAGACCAACGACCGACGGATGCAATTTAAAGGAAGCTCCAGGGAGGCCAAACCGGACCGGAATCGGATCGGAACCGAAAAATCGGATCAGAACCGGATCGGAAAAGCCCGAAACCGCTATGAACCGTCACGAAAACCGGAACCGGTTTGGATAAGGGCCGGTTAAGGGTCACAAAAATGGTGAACCGGACCGGAACCGGAACCGTGAACCGGACGAAATTCATTGTTTTTCAATAGAACCGGACCGGAACCGGACCGGAAAAAGCCCGGAACCGGACGAACCGGGGAGAAAACCGGAACCGGATTAACCGGAACCGTGAACAATCCGGACCGGTTAAGGTTCATACATTTTCCGAACCGGAACCGGCGATTCCGAACCGGAACCGGGCCCGAAACCGGTTTTGGTCATCCATAGGAAGCTCCCCCTCTTGGTTCAATTCAATCCACTCGTCCCGAAGCTGCCAACTTAACCTTTAGCCCCCCGAGACTTTACTGGATAGAGATACATGAAACGTCTTTACTGTATAGATAGAGATACGTACAACGTTTTTTAATACGATTATTAAGAAAAAGTAAATTAGAAAATATGTGTTGTGAATATAAAAAATAAAATAAAAGAGAGAATGAATATGATAAATAGTAAGTTAATTGATGTTATTAGTATAAAAGTAAAGTAGAAGATGAAATGAGCGAATAAATTAGTAAAAATTCATTGCCATTGAGAAGGGCACATTTATAAAAATATCCTTTTATCAAATAAAATTACTCCTTCCGTCCCAGACCAAGGGTATATGGGGGGATTTCACGCTTCTTAAGAAATTTTTTAAAAAATGAATAAAAGTTAAATGTGAGATAGGAAATAGTAATTAAATGTGTGGTAGGAAATATGAGAGATAATGTAAAAGTTAAATGTGTGGTAGGGAATAGGAGAGAGAATGTAAAAGTTAAAAATATTTAATAGGAGAGAGAATGAGTGGGAGGAATAGTAGTTAAATGTGTGGTAGGAAATAGGAGAGAGAATGTATAAGGATATAATGAATGGTTTTTTTGTAAATATATGAAGATGATAAGGGTATTAATATATTCAAAAACTTGCCTTTTTTGGAAATGAACTCTTGGTCTGGGACGTCCCAAAAGGGAAAGATGAACCCTTGATCTGGGACGGAAGGAGTATAAAAAAAGATGAACATTTTGAAAACTAACAAAAAAACAAAAAAAATCCTTACAAAAGTGGCTGGACAAAAATTTTCATCACTCCCGCACAAAAAGCGCACTTGTTACACACAAACACACACAAATGTCAGTATGTCACTATGCCAATTCAACATCAGTTTCTCCCTCTTTCATTTTTTTTCTTCAAAATTTTAAAATGCAATATCTAATAATTTAGAAATAAAAAAAATAATTAGAAATTACCGTTTTAAAAAATCAGTTTACCAGTCATTTAAAGTTAAATTGATTTAAAGGTTGTTATATAACAGTTGTGTGATATCATATGTTTTCTCAACAATTGAAAAATCAATTTATCGGTTAAATAAAGCTAATATTTAGTTAAATTGATTTCGAAGTTATGTAATTTCACAATTGCGTGATGTCATATGCTTTTTCAACAGTTGAAAAATCAATTTATCAATTATTTAACTTGGTTCGATCTGAATCGTTAGACCGTAAGCCTAACCGAATTGCGTGATTTTTTAATTTTTCAAATTGAATCAAATTATCAATACATTAAGTTCAAACTAAACCGCACGATTTGTTTCAGTTTGATACCAAACGACAGGTTGAACCAAATCACCGGCAACCCTTCAAAGTTTAGGGAAGTGTGTCAATTGGGCTAAGTTGTTCTAATCTTATTAATTTAGGGTCGAAATTACCAATGTTATTCAGTTAGAAATTTTTGAAGAATTGCTAATAGAACCTAGATAAATCAACATAAGTGGAATTTATGATGTAACACGTGAAAAAAATTGCACATGTAGAATTTTTGATGAAGATTATAAGGGCATATTTACATAAATTTCATATTACAAGGACAGATCTACATATTAAACCTAAGTACATGGGCATTAATCCATATTGTCTTTTTACCTCTTCGTAACCAACACCGCCACATTTCACCAACACCAATATCACCACCACATTACCACATCATCGCTTCTCAACACTACTATCAACACCACCTTCAACACTACATCCATCGTCACTGTTAACACCACCATCACTGCCACTGTCACTATCACCGCCAATACCCCAAACACCACCATCACCATTAACAACACCATTACCACCACTATTACTCATCAGCACTATCACTTCTATTATTTTTAGTTGGGTTTTGATATTGGTGGTGATAATGATGTTGGTGGCAATGGCGGTGGCATTGATGATGGTGGAGGGTAAGTGGCAACAATGATGGTAATAACGGTGGTGGAAGATGGTTGTGAGTGTTGGGTGGTGGTGGTAGTGTTAAGTGCTGGTGACGATGATGGTGATACCGTAGAAGTGAAGGTGAATATGGTGTTTGTGGTAGGGTGAGGTGGTGGTGATGGTGTTGAATTGACGGTGGTGGTGGTGGTGGTGGTGAATTAGTGTATTTGTTGTTATGATGATGGTGAATGATAGTGGTATCTATCTATATATATATATATATATATATATATATATATATATATATATATATATATATATATATATATATATATATATATAAAGGTTGAAGTGCATAGAACACTTTAACAAGCTCATTTTTCCTCCAAAATATGAATGGTTCTAGAATATTTTTTGCTTTAAATCAACTAATCAAGAAAATAATTAATTGTCTTTAAATTAACATATTATCATATTCTCTCCCCTATTAATTCAATGCAAATGAAACATTACTTTTTCTCTCTTACTTTTAGCCATTATACCTAAACTCCTTTTTTCACAAATTCATAAATATCATTGTTTTGCAAACTTTTAATTTTGCAAGTAAAAAACGAAATATGAAAAAAACAATAGTAAAAATATATTTAGAAATACATGAAATTTTT
Source organism: Adenophora triphylla var. japonica (assembly GCA_022495995.1). Lineage (NCBI taxonomy): Eukaryota > Viridiplantae > Streptophyta > Magnoliopsida > Asterales > Campanulaceae > Adenophora > Adenophora triphylla. The sequence goes on along the minus strand of JAFEMH010004843.1, from coordinate 172,611 downwards.
CCTTTAATGAGTTGATATTTTTGAAATGCGGGTAATAGCAATAATTGTTTTTTTTAAGACTTATGTATAACAATGATATTTAGATATTTTTTTTTTTCATTTTTTTCTTAAATGAAGAGTGTTTTTAAAAACTACTACCTCCGTCCCAATCTAAACGTCTCATTTTCGGTCAACTGACAAGTTTGACTTAGACATAAATGCAAATCTAATCATCCTATTGAAATTTTAAAAATTGTTATGCATTTATGTCTAAGTCAAACTTGTCAATTTTCGATCAATGAGACGTTTAGATTGGGATGGAGGGAGTATAAGATAATTTTAAAAAGTAAAACTATTACATAATATTGGTTAGAAAACACGAAGTTTGACTTTATAAGATTATATCCAAAAACATTATTTTTTAAAAGACGCAAATTAATGAAAAAAATAGAGTTGTTGATAATATAAATTATTTAGAAATGAGATAATTATTTTTATTTAATGACAGTCATGCAAATCAAATGAGATAGTTATATTAAATATATGATTTAGTTCATGTTATTTATCAACCTTTTTTAGATCGTGCGTTTAAAGCACGGGTGTTATATTAGTTATTGGTAATGGTGGTGGTATGCGGTGGCGATGGTGGTAAAGTTGTGTAATAGTTGTAATGATGATGTCGATCGATGATGGTGGTAGTGATGGTGGCGATCGATGATGGTGGTAGTGTTGGCGATGGTTGAAAGAGAAAATATTGATTTATATCTCTGTACTTTGGTTTAAGATAAGATCTGCCCTTATACTATGAGATTAACATAAATATGTCCTTGCAATCCTTATAAAAATTGGGAAATTAGCTCGAAAGTTCCTTTTGGAACAAATCACTTCCCCTCAAGTTTCTCATTAAATCGAAATGACCTGAAAGTTCTTATGCAGTAATACATAATACTGCATGCAATATTATTATATTCACTCATATGTGAATATAATATTGCATCTATAATACAACATGGTGAAGAAACTTTTCGGGCATTATGATACTTTTTTAGAACTTTCCGATCACTCTCCCTAAAAAATTTCACATGTGCATTTTTTTTTTTCACGTATTACACCCTAAATTCCACCTAAGCTGTTTAGTTAACGTTTTCGTTAAATTTTAGACGAAAAGTTAATGATGGTCAAATATACTCACATTTTTCTTGAGTACATGGGCAAATAGGGCAATTAATTTGTATAAGGTGCATCTTTGGCCTATGTACAGGGCATATATCTATATTTTCTCGTTCTATTCGCGTATACAATTTTAAAATTAAATTGCAACCAACAATTTAAATTCAAAATTATAGTTCATGTTTACTTTAGAAGGGGATATAACAGAAATTTTGGAACCAATTAATAAAAAAAATTAGCGGTCATACATTTGTTGGGTTTATATGCATAATTTTAGTTAGTTTAGTGGCAAGGTTGATTATTTTCAGACTTTGGAGGTCTATTTGAATGATATGGCATAGTTGAGTGACAAGGTTGAATATTTTGAAAATTTAATGGCTTATATGAATAACGTGTTAAAGTTGGGTGGTCCAAATAATAATTATGCCTAATAAAGGATCTAAATCGGCGATGGAATTAGGAAACGGACAGACTAGCTTATCCTTTACTACGCGTCGGCGTCGCCCCACCTTCAGGACAAAATCAAAAGTCTGTATTGTTACTTTCAAGTTTCATCACCGGTAAGGTAAGTAGATTACCTCATTTCCTTTATAACATCAATTTTGTCTATCAATTTTGACAAAATTGATGTTATACGACAAAATTAAGCAGAGTGAGTGTATAATAGAGTAAGTGTTGTAAGTATAAAAATTGAGATAAGAGAGAAAAAGTGAGATAAAAAATAGTAAATGAATAATTATTGTAAATATTACAAGTGGGTACAATAAATAAAAAAGTACAATATTAAAATGTTTCCATTTTGAGTGTGTTCTTTTTTAAAATTAAATGATTGACCGAAAATGAAAATTTGTGTCATTTCGGATTGGAAGGAGGGAGTATTTAACTTATATTTCATTCAAACTTTGAATAACTACTATACTCAATATAATCAACAGTTTTGTTCTTTAATCGCATTTGCGTTAATGCTTAGTTTATCCAGTTTAGTACTAATTGATTGCAAGCCATTGACAATATATTGAGAATGATTTTGACCGTCACTGATCGTGTTTTTATAAATTAATTACTCCTTCCGGGTCAAAATACTTTAGTTTTAAATTTTTTATACATATTAAGAAAATTAATTATTACAGATCAAATAAGTCAAATTACTCTTTAAATATTTTAAATATTTAGGCAATTAAATATTTTTATACTGTAATAACAACTACCTAATCATAAATAAGGATAGTTTAGATAAAATGTGTCAATGTTTGATGAAAAAATTTTAAAACTGCAAATATTTTTATACAAAAAAAAAATTCATGTAAATATTTTGGGACGGAGAGAGTAAGTAATACTCCCTCCGTCTCAAGAAAAGTGTCACCATTTTAGGTTCGACACACAAATTAAGAAAAAAAATGGGAAGAAAAAATATTGCGAGTGTAATTTGAAAAAAGGAAAGAGAATTAGTGAAGAAAATAGTAAATTTAAAAAGTGTTGTGAGCGTAATAGTGTTTTAGGAGAGAGAATGAGTGGAGAAAATATTAAGTAAATATAATAAAATATTAATAAAATATTTTCATTTTAGAAAAGGTGGCGCTTCAAACAAAACGCTATTTTAAGTAAAAAAGTGACAGTCGGAGGGAGTACTTGTTTACACAATTTGAGTTGGTAAAGACTAAAGAGTAGATCGAGAAACATTACTTGTAATGCTAATGATGTTTGAACTGGGAACATTAATTTAATATTTATATCAGAAAAAGTAATTATTTATAAATAGAATTGCTTGTACTCCATTCGATTTCAAATTATAAATAAAAAACCAATTTCACACGCATTAAGAATTAAGAAGGTAGCTAAATTGGTTCGTCGTATTTTTATGATAGAAACATGCATAGTTGTTAAATATTTCGATATGCGATACGTATCGATGATACGATACGTGATACGTATAATTTCGATATGTATCACATAAGATGTATCGATTTTTCCTCCGTATCGTGTGTATCCTACGATACGTGTATCGTATCGTGCGTATCGCCGATACGGACGATACGGACGATACAGTAAAAAAGGGCTTGGGTCGAATCTGGGCGGGTTTGGGACAGATTTGGGTCGAATTTAGGGTTGGACAATTTATAAATCAGACACAGACGAGTCATGTTTATTCAAAAATTGAGCTCGTACTCGGTCAATTTCCTTTCCTCCGTCGTCGCTTCTTCTTCCTCCTCCTTCATCGCCGTCGCCCCTTCTTCTTCTTCAACCGCCAAACACCGGGCGTCCTCTTCACCGTCGGTTACACCTGGTTTTGTTCTCTCTCCATCGTCATCCTTGTTCCCGCCGACATTTGGGCCGTAAGTTTCCATTTCTTTCTCTCTAATTTTATTTTGACTTATTTCTATTTTATTTTGACCTATGATTTTATATGTATTTTTTTTATAAGAAAAGATATCTGGCTTTAGGTATTTTTGGGATTAAAATTGAATGTTTATTAAATATTAATCACTGTGTTGATTCACTTGTTTGTAATATATTTAGGTTCTTGAAAAATATCATTTTTTTGAATATATTTGTTTTTTTTTAATATTTAGGTTCTTGAAAAATGGAAAAAAAGAAGAGATTTTAGGGGAAACCTGTTTCTCCATAAGTTATAAAAAGTCCACTTTAAAACAGTGAGTTTAGGTTTTAAAACATCAAGTTGATATATTTAAAAACAAGACTTTTTATAACTTATGGAGAAACAGGTTTCCCCCAAAATTTTCTGAAAAAGAAAGAAGATATTGTTTACTTTATTTTTGATATTCTTTAGAGTATTTGAATTTTTTTGTCATTGTGTTTCGTATCTTCGATACGATACACGATACGATACGCGATACGATATTTAAGGTCTCCGATACACGATACGATACACGATATACACGATACGATACACGATATGACAACTATGGAAACATGTTAAAATTACTAATATATTCTCATTTAAATGTGTAATAAATGTATAGTTATCTTTAAAAATGAATAATTAATTAGAGATATTTTTAGTAAAATACAATGGCATTTAAAGAGTTTTACATTAAAAATGTTGAAATTTGCTTATTTGAGGGCTTTTTTTTTTTTTCTTATAGTAGTGACCGGAGTAAGTAAAGTTATTTATTTTGTACTAACTTTATTTATAGGTTTTTTTTTTTTAAAAGAAGTAATTAAGTAAAGTTAAGTTGCGTTTGTATGAAACTACCAATTTACAAGTTACTTAGGGTCTTAAATGTGATCCTATGTGTCCATTATTATACCAAAGTGGAATTGGAATACAATTTGCTATCATTTCATTTGGAAATGTAAAATAAGAGAAAATGTCACTATAAAATACTCCCTCCGATTCAAAATATTTGTTTCATTTGATTTTTTGTTGAACTTTGACCACAAATATATGACAATTTAATTATGTTTATGAAATTCTAAAAATTCCTATTGATTCACCATTAATAATATTATCAACAATAACTTTTAGAATTTCATGAACATGATTAATTTCTCATAAATTTGTGGTTAAAGTTCAACAAAAAAATTAAATGGGACAAACATTTTGAGATGGAGGGAGTAAAATGGAGACTTATTTTATTTCCTCTAAATATTAAAGTACCACATACTCCCTCCGTCCCGGTCGAAAAAGCACAAATTTTCTTTTTGGGTGTCCCATTTAAAAAGGCACAGTCCCCAAAAGGAAAGTTTTTATTATTATTCCACCCACTCATTCTCTCTCCTACTTTACTTTTACACTCATAACATTCTCTCTCCTAACTATTCCTTCCACTCATTTTCTCTCCTATTTAATTTTTTATACTCACAACATTTAAACTTTTTCTCTTTTCTACATCACTTTCCTTAATTTGCGTGCGAGGTTGATTTTGTGCCTTTTTGGACTGGGACAGAAGAAGTATTCATTTTTAAGTCATAAAATAAGTGAGTATAACATACTTTAGTGTCAAAGATAATATTAATACAATTTTATCATTTTATAAATAATGCATAACTAATTAATTTTAATTATTGATAAATTAATTGTGATATTTATCATGAGACAAATGAAATATCCAACTTCCATTTGGGCTCATATGCAAATTGTACGGTCTAGATCTGCTGCTACTGGCCAAATTTATATACAATTTGCTCAAAAATAAAATAAAAATACATACTGTATACAATAATCACCAATATATTCACACTCTCACACACACAACAAAAAAAAAAAAAAAAAAAAAAAAAAAAACCTCAAGAATTGATCCTAAATGGACTGAATTTTTCATAATTTAAGTGTAAAATCTATAATCTCGCAAGTATTCAAAAGGGGTGTATATTCCTGCTCAATCCGTTTACATTGGCAAATATACCCACCAGATCTGGTTTATACGGAAGGTACGACCGCGGTTTTTCACCTTCCTTCGTACTTATTCTTTTCGTCGGCTTGTGCGCCTCTGTTGCCGTCAACACGCCGTCATCGACTCCGGCGTGTACCTTTGCCGGTTTCACATTCTCTTTCACTTTTACGCTTATGCTCTTCTCAACTTTCTTTTTAGAGCCTGACGGAGTTAAAATGACGAAAGTGTCCTTACCGTCGCTGTGGCTCCGGTATAGAAGGTCTTTGAACTTCCACCTCTTGGACGAATTACCAGTAGAATTGCTTTTCTTACGTAGATCAGGCGACTGTTCCGGCGTCTTCGGCCTCCAGACGCAGTACGTTTCCGGCGATGCTCCGTCAAGCTCGTCGGCCTCGGAAGAGGAACACGACGGAGAATCGCGTTCCTCGTTGAATAGCTTCCTCAAGGAAAGCCTAACCGGAGGCTTCGAATTGATAGAACTAGAAACGTCGACTCCGTGCTCTAACAACAAATCAGTGTTGAAAAGAGGGAAAACAGGCTTAATCTGACCGTTGTAGAAGATCTCATCAGCCGAAATCGGAAACGAGTCAGGCTCCCGGCAAACAAATGCAAATTCAAATTCATCATCGTCATCATCAACCTCTTTGCTTTCCTTCATTTCTTCAAGTGGCGTTGTCTGTTCTTCAGCGTTACTCAAATATTCATCGTGCTTGAAATTATACATATCATCATCGTAATCACCGGAAGCAGAATCAGAGTGGAATTCCTCAACAACCCTAGCAGCAATTTCAGCGAGTTTACCAGAAGAATAACTGTTGAAGCTTGGGAAAAAAGAAATTGCAGAGCTGGACTGCATATTTCTTGAGGTAACCACTTTCAATTAGAAATCCCTCTTCTGTAGTAAGCAATTGCAATATACTTACGACTTGGTGGAAGAAAAACAGAGAGACAGACGATTGTGGTCCTTTTTCTATATCTGTACAATTTGGTGGATGGAAAAGAGAGAGAGAGAGAGAGAGAGAGAGAGAGAGAGAGAGGATGATTGTGGTCCTTTTCTCTGGGTTGGAAGGTGGTGGGGATTAGTTGGAATGGGCCGAAAGTGTGGGTTTCAGGATATATAGGGGTTACATGATACTCTCTCTTGATCTCGGTCGAAATGTCTCAACTTTTCTTTTTGAATGTCCCATTTAAAATGTCATAATTCAAAAAAGAAATTTTTTTTATTATTTTTTTATTTGTGAGACCCATTTATCATACTCATAATAAAAATTCACTAACTATTTTTTATCACACTTTATCTTTCCTACATCACTTTTCATACTCACAATATTTATTTTACTATACACTTTTTCTCTTTCCTACATTATTTTTCTTAATTCATTTTAGAATACTTCAACCGGGTCAGAGTAATTGATTAGTAATAGTGATGTGGTATTTCTGTTTCCACGTAAATAAATATAATATGGATTTTCCGTCTGAAGGCGATAGTGATGATATCAAAAGACAATAATGCGCTTAGGGCCGTTTGATAGCTTTTGAGACCGGATGTATAGGATTATTAATCTAATAAGTTTGGTGTTTGATACATTAAATACAATTACTGTATTATTTCTAACAATCTGGATAGTAACTTCTTATTTTCTCTTATCCTCTTCTTATTAATCTCAAAAAAAGGATGGTATTATTAATTCCCTGATTAATAATCCCCTCACTATTAATACAGAGTAGGACTCCGGAGAAACGCGTTTCTTCATAAATTATGAAAAAACGTGTTTTTTCAAAAAAAAAAAATTATAAATTTTTTTTTTTTTTTGCATTCATTAAAAAAAATTACGGATATCGGTCTTAAAGGTTACGGATATCGGCAGCTTTAATCATGATATCCGGAAGTTATGTTAGAATGGACCATCACATATCAACTTTACGATCACGGCCTTCACTTTTCCTGGATATCTTTTCATTTGTTTTACGGATATACTTTTCTTGATTTACGGATATAGATTTGATCGAGTGTGAGTCAATCAAAATTTCAAATATCCTTTCTCTTAATTTACGAATATCTTTTTAGTGATTTACGGATATATATCTTGGTCGAGCGAGCCGTGGGCCAAGACGAGGCGGGCTAAGGCAAGGTCATGATTAATATAAATTTTACGGATATCAACTTAAAAAAATTACGGATATCACTTTGAAGAGTTACGAATATCGAGCATTTAATATTGATATCGAAGCCTTTCAAATTTTTGAATATCCTTTCAAAAGGTTACGGATATTCTGAAAGGTTACGGATATCGAACATTGAATGTTGATATCCAGAATTTGAAATTCACTCAAAATCAATCTCATTAGAACCAAATCCACCCAACATATCCAAACCCGAATCATATTTCACCAAAATACTCCAGTTATACTCAACGAATCATTCAAAGGGACCGGAAAGTGGCCGGAGTTAATAGGTGTGGTGGTCGAAAATCGTTGGAGAAGTAATGGTGGTTAACGGATTAAAGGCTGGAAACAGAGGAGAAAGGCTTCGACGACTTTGGGATAGGGAGCAGAGCACGGAGAGGGCGATTGAGGTTGGATGGGCGTTGTTTTGGTTGAGGATTGGATGGGAGAAATTAGATCGGTAAAGAAGGTTTTAGGGAAGGGAAACAGGTAGTGGTGAGGTCGCCGACGATTGGGTGAGGGCTAGGTGAGGACGGCCATTGAAGAGGGAACTGGTGGTGGTTAAGACGGCCTTTGCGGTTAGAGAGAGGGGGAGTGAAAAGCGTTTAGAGAGAGAAAGGGTGTGAGCCGTGTCCCGTAAAGATATCTAGAGATCACCGACGGGAACGATGAAAAAAACCCGTTTTTCCATAAATTATGAAAAAACATGTTTCTCCCTAAATTTTGGCATTAATATAGGCTAATACTATCGGCCTACCAAACGAATAATAATTTAAATTAGTAGTAAAATTGACTACCGTGCAATGTAACTGATTCGGAGGTGAGGGAGAGGGAACGCATATTGATCTTACAAAATCTTGGTGACAACTATATTTAATAAAAATCGATTGAAAATTGAATTAATGAGTATTAGAGCTTTACAAACACATACTAGGAAAATTATTACTCTAACCTTTAGGTTTTAGAAATATAATATCTATTACATATTACTAAAATAAACACCAGCTGACATCATCGTTGGACACATGGCATAACCACATTAGAATATTTCCCTCCAAAATGCTATGATGACATCATCAATTTTGATATTTAATTAATTTAATTATTCCATTTATTTTTCATTAGTGTAGTTGTTTTAGTCATCCAAAGTTACATTTATATCCAGTTGCCTTGAAAACAATTAATGATGATGGGAAAGACAATAATTAATTATCACCACCCCTTTGAAAATTAAACGATTTTTATGATAGAAAATAAAATGATATCTAATGCTAACGTTTATTATATTTTATTTCTTTTACTTTTTATTTATTCATTTTCTAAAAAACAAACACTAATAACACCCATCTATTAAAATTTATTGGTCAGTCTCCTTCTTTCTACATGCACATTTCTTTCTACAACACATGTATAGTACCACCACAATTGAAACCTTTGTTTCCTTAAAATAATTTTATTTTTCTATAAATTATTTTTGAATGAATTTACTGATTTTTTATTTTTTGAAAAAAAAAGAAGTTTATTTTTTGACATGCCATTAGAAATTAATATTAAATTTTAATGTTAAGAAATTTATAAGAAATTTTGACATAAATTATTTTTAGTAGCTCCTTTTTAAAGCTTAAAATGAAGATTAAGTAAACTGATTAAAATTTTTATATTAATTTATATAAAAATGTTTTTCTTTATAAAATTGGTCATTCTTTTAAGTAAAAGAAGGGCCTTTAGTGGTTAATTAACATTAATTTTTTTTCCTAATAACCTTTTCTTTTGAAAAATATGTATAATTTTAATAAAATATTGGGTACTATTAACTTTTGATTGAACTTGGCTAATAATTTTATGTTAAATTTACTATTCTAATGTTAATATATAAATTGTTATTGATAATACTCTTAATATAATACTCATAACAAGTTTTAAAAGTTTATTCTAATAATAAATAGGGCTATTAGACTTCTCAACTTTGAAATCATTAGTTTTTTATATTAAAATTGAATCTTTAATTTGTAATAAAATAAATGCTAACACCTACAAAAACTATTTGATGTGAACGCTCTCAATGCTTTATTGACAAATATATATATCTTGATTTATATAAATTTATATATTTTTCACAATAAAATATAGTTTAACTAAAATAAAAAAATTATATGTGAAGGTCCAACTCTTAATGTAAATGTAAAGTAGATTTAAAAAAAAAAGTAAATGTAAAGAAGATTTCAAAAAAAAAAAAATGTAAATGTAAGGAAATATTTGATTATTAAATTCTAATAATAAAATTTAAATAAGCCGTGCATCTTATCCCACGGGAATTAATCTAGTTATAATTTAAAAGCAGGTTTTGGGCCATTTTAGGGATATAAAAAGTTCATAAGATTAAGGGTGACGATCAGTAGTTATTGGTGTTTAAATAAATTACATTATATACAGACTGAGCAATTAATTATCATCAAAATATAAATAAAAATTGTGAGTAATTTTTTTTTTCTAAAGGTTTATGCTAGTTCATCACTATAAGGCTTTTTAAGTGTATAAAGTAATTTCGTCTTGAAATAAATATTCAATTTTGCTTTATTCTTCCGATGGAGATAGTAATTATAATTTCTCAAGTCAATCAGACATAAGTTATCGATTAATTTTTTCTCAAATAATCATTTTTTATTTTTTTATTTACCAAAATGACTCACTGTTCAAACTATTGCCCAGATTGTCCTCTTTTTTGAAAATCGCTACACCGTGTAGCGAGTTTGACTTAGGTCTAGTAAAAAATCGCTACACCGTGTAGCGAGTTTATGTTAATTAAGTTTGATCGGTGGAAAATTAATTAGGGCATTTAATTAACATAAACTCGCTACACGGTGTAGCGAGTTTTGACCAAAGTCAAACTCGCTACACGGTGTAGCGAGTTATGTAACTTCAAATTCTCTACAAAACCCTCTCCGTCAGTCCCAACAAAACAAACCCTTCTCTTCCTTTCTCAGTCCATTTCTCCCTTTTCTTTCTTTCTTTCTTTCTTAGTCCATCTCTCATCTATCTCTCTCAAATCTAATTCATCTTTCTCAATCCAAAATTTATAACTATCAAAATGGATCCATCAAAATCCCGCTGGTATCTCGGACGACAACCTCTTCCCGGACATCCCGGTCAAACCTCCAATCGTCTATCTAATCTCTCTCAAATCGAACAAGAGTTTCAATCTCCACCGCCTCAAATCGAACGAGAGAGAGAATCTCCACCGCCTCATATCATACCTGGTCCCGCTGGTGAAGCACAGGCCGCCATGCGTCGGCATCGCACCGGAAAAGCTCATGTCTCTCAGGGACCCCCCGCTCAGTCGACCCAAGAGGCCATACGTAAAAAGCTTGAAGAGCCGGTGGAGGATGATGATTTCCAGGGCAAAGCTTAGCTTTCTGCAATGGACTATCTCACTGCAGAGGGTACTTATTATCCGTTGAGAATGATCAAGGAGAATTGCCAAAAATATGAGAGGGTGGAACAAGTATATTATTTTATATTAATTATAGTTAAGGTTGAAATTTACAAATAATTGATCATTATATTTTTGTTCTATTAGGTTGTTGTGGTTGTGAAGGAGTTCACACCAAGTGATCATGGCTCTGTGCATTTGGTTTTGAAGGATCCTACTGATACCATTGATGCTTACATTGCTGACAAAGTGATGAGGGATAGTGAGGGCGGAAGTGACATAGGTGTTGGTGTTGTTCTTATACTTACTCAGGTATGAAATATTTTTCTTAACATTACACTCCTTAAGGTTATATTTCTTAACATTTTGTTCTAAATGTTTTGTTTTGTTGATCTATTAGGCTGTTGTTTGGGCCCCCTCACGCTAAAAAAAAAAATACTTAACATTGTTACTTCCAATGTTTCTAAGGTGTTTCCCAAGGATTGTTAATTTGTGTTATTGGACATGTAATATTTGAATTTCTGTCGGATTTAATATGTTCTGAATTTATGTAATATTTTTCTATGTGATCGGGATGTGATCACTGAATATTTTGGATTTAATGTAATATTTCCTATGTGGCCGGGATGTGGCCACTAACTTGACAATATTTTTGTTTTTTGTGATGTTATTTTAGATTTTTTTTAATTATTTTGTACAGTTTGTGTTTGGTTTTGTTGCAATTATTTATGACATATTTTTTTTAACACATCCAAAAAAAAATAATTTGAAAGAAAAACTTTATTCAGCAACATGTCATCATTTGTTTTAAAACATGAAAAAAAAATATTTTAAAAAAAAAATTCAGCCACATGTCATTAATTTTTTAACACATGTAAATTTTTTTTTTGTTAGTACGAAGCTATTTTGAGCAACAATTTGAAGCTGATTTAATTGTTCAAATTAAAATTTAAAAGTTGTTATTGTTACACCATTATATGTACTTCAAGTAACAATTTTTAGATATTCATTATGATATCTAAATTAACCTATAATTATTGCTCAAAATACCTTCGCTAACGAATTTTTTTTTTTGATGTTACTACGAAGTTATTTTGAGCAAGAATTTGAAGCTGATTTAATTGTCCAAATTTAAATTTAAAAGTTGTTATTGTTACACCATTATATGTACTTCAAGTAACAATTTTTAGATATTCATTATGATACATAAATTATGCTATATTTATTGCTCAAAATACCTTCGCGAATGAAAAAAAAAAGAAATAAGAAATGTTGAAAGTTGAAACTTAGTGGGGAACAATCTGTTGCTTTAACTCGCTACACTGTGTAGCGAGTTTTATTGTGGTTGAAATCGCTACACGGTGTAGCAATTTTAATTGTACTTTAGTCAAACTCGCTACTTCGTGTAGCGAGTTTAGGTCTGAAAAAGCACTTTCCAGCTACCAATGTCAGTTTTCAAAATCCGTGAATAAATGATTCACGTGTTACCACTTTCTCTCAGCTTTCTTGTCTCTTTCTCTCAACTTTCTTTCTTTCTTTCTTTTTTTCTCAGCTTTCTCTCTTTCTCTCTTTCTCTCAATCATCTTTCTCTTAATAATCTTTCTTCAAAATAATTTTTTTTACATTATTTAATTTCATCAAAATTGTTGAAGATCAAGAATCAAGGTAAATTAGCATCATCTTAATCATTGTTTTTACTTGTGTTTAGATATAAAATTTAATCATTTAATTGTATTTTATTATATTGTAGATATAAATGTTAGAGTTTTGTTATGTAGGTTTTAACACTTTGATTTCGTAATGTAGGGTTAAAGATGAACGGGGGTCCAATCATTTTTATGTGTTATTGGGGAGGTGATGATGAACAACCGTTTGATGGTCCTCATTTCAAAAAAGGGCCAAAATGTGCAATAAGGGGTGATTGCCGATGGAAATACAATGACTTGATTGATGAGTTATATAAAAAGGCGAACTTAGATCGGTCTCAATTTGATTTGGAAGCCATTTATAGATGCCCTCATTCTTTTGATAGTGGGATTGGTGAGTACTTTCCTTTCCGTATTGAAGATGATGCGTGTATGGATGTAATGTTCGATCAGTTTGCTAAATTTGGGGGGATTGGAAATTTGCAGCTGTATGTGGTTGTAAAATTAATTGAAAATCGACCCAATCCAGAGTTTGAAACACATTACACAGAGAGTACTTTCAGGTTTTCTCCAACAGGTAACCGTGATGATGGGGTTGGTCCAAGTTCCCAAACTCTTGTATCAACTCAAACACCAAATTATGATGATGGCCATTTGGGCATAATTATCATGTTAATGATGATGATTGGGCATTTTGGCATAATGATCATGTTAATGATGATTATGATGTTGACTATGAAGAAGAGGAAGTACACACTGATGTAGATGCAATGCTAGAGAATGATGATGATGAATATGAGGAGGGTGGTAGTGATTCTGATGTCGATTTGGGAGCCGGTGATGATGGGTCGATTGATGATGATGTGGAAGCAGCTCTTGTTCACTATGAAGTGCCGGAAAATCGAAGATATGAGAGAGGGAATTATCCCTTTTACAGTGATATTGGTACATCTGCTCGACAAGAACAAGGCTTGATTGATTACGACCATGCACATAGTTTTCCAGTTTGGGACCCGGAAAAACAGGCGATTGCTAAAGGGATACGCTTTCCTGGCAAGAACGAGGCACAATTTGATATAAAAAGGTTCCATATTCACAACAATCGCAGGTTCAGGGTAAGAAAGAGCACACCGAACACATGGGTAATTGAGTGTCTATTGAAAAATTATCCATGCAATTTTTATGTTCGTGTGAGTAGGAAAAAGTTTGGCTATTGGGAAGTGACCAAGTATAAGGCTCCTCACCTGTTCTTGCTTTATATTCTGGGAGCAAGTCAAGATCACCCAATCTGGATGCCAAGTTTATCGGGCGGGAAGTCGTTGGTGTTATTAAGGCCGATTCGAGATGTCAAGGTTGGAGTCATTATTGCACACATCTCTAGTAGGTTCAACAAGGTAATTACTTATAAGAAGGCATGGTGTGGAAAGCGAAGGGCATTGTATAGGTTTTGGAGATTGGGAAGAATCTTATAAGAGGTTACCGCGTCTAGCAGCCATTCAAAAATACAGAGGACAATTGTTGAGTACTCTACACCTCCTCCTCCTGTCGGTGAGGCCTCCATATTTCGACAGGTATTCTGGGCATTTGGACCTTGCATTGAAGCTTTCTCTCATTGTCGGCCCGGTCATTTTACGTGGATGGAACATTTATGCATGGTAGATATAAAGGGGTAATACTGATTGCCATGGGTGTTGACGCCCGGGACGATACTTTCCGCTTGCATTTGCCGTTGTTGAAAAGGAGGACTGGCCGAACCGGGCGTTGGTTCTTATACCTGGTTTGCAAGCATATTATCAAGAGTCGTGAAGTATGCTTGATATCTCGACCGTCATTGGGTCATTACGAAGGCGCGTAGGCGAAGATACGTGGTGACGAAACGTGCATCATCGATATTGCTTGAGACATATGCGAGCAAATTTCTTGGAAAAGCATAGAGGGGAAGGGTTGAAGTATCTGTTTTGGAGAGTGGGTAGAGCAACTCAAGATAGAAAATTGAAATCTACCTTAGAGAGTATCCGTGGAATTAACCCCGAGGCAATTGCATGGTTTCAGCATTTGGATGCCAGAAAATGGACATTGGCACACGATGGTGGTTACAGGTATGGCATCATGACTACCAACATGTCTGAGGTTTTCAATGGTGTGATGAAGGGAGCTCGTGGGATGCCAATCACAGCAATTGTTGAAACTGCCTTCTACCGTTGTGTGGAGTACTTTCAAGTAAGGCATGGATTTTCAATCAATGCCTTAGGAGGTAATCCTGATAACCCTAACATCAATCCCCGACACCAATTATGCCAGAAAGTCAATTATCACTACTTGAAGAACACCACAAAAGCGGCAACTCATCACGTCAGGAGGTTCAACAATCACGAAATGGGGGTGTATCAAGTGACAACCGCACGTCAGGGTGATCACGGAGGAAATACAGATTGTCTGACTTAATGAGCGTACCTGCACATGTGGTAAATGGGTTGCCTATCGCATGCCTTGTTCTCATCTTCTTGCTTGTTGTTCTGCACAAAATCTTGATGGTCGAGATTTCATTTCTGAATATTACACCGTTGGGGAATACTACAAGACATGGAAGGGGACATTCAAACCAATCGAGCATGAGGACTATTGGGGGGTGGATGGTTTGGTGCCCAGTTTCTTCCCTAAATCCCCTACTTCGACGTTCTGCGAAGTCCGGACGACCTAGATCAAGACGCTTCCGTAATTGTATGGACTTTCAAGCAGATAAACGGAAGACTCTGTGTTCATCATGCCATCAAGAAGGGCACAATCGTAGTAGATGCCCGAACATTAGGGAGTAGCAGAATGTTTTTTATGTAATTTATGTTTGGTTTGAATTGGATTCAGTTTCAATTGCAGTTTTATTTTATGTAGTTTTCATTAAACAAGAAAAGTTGAATGTAATTTATATTTGAGTTTAATATAATTTTCCAATTTTTAAAAATAACTTTAGTTATTCTAATGAATATTTAAAAATTATAATTAATTAAATTCGTTACAAAAGTCAGTTAAAAAAAACAGTTAGTTTTTTTCAGTATAGTACCAGTATAGGCAGCTTGAAAGTGGACGCTCCCCCACATTGGGAGCGGACGCTCCCTTTTGGCAGAAACTTACTATGGAAATGGAAGGTACGTAATTTGTTTTGAATTCGCTAGACCGTGTAGCGATTTCACTAAACTCGCTACACCGTGTAGCGAGTTTAGTGAAATCGCTACACGGTCTAGCGATTTCAAAACAAATTACGTTCCTTTGGAAATCTCTCTGTTTACTTGGGCGAACGCTTATGAATGTAAGGGCGACCGCCCAGCTGTGCAGATGCAAACAATCACACCAAAACCAAAACCAAAACCAAAACCAAAACCAAAACCAAAACCAAAACCAAAGAACAAAATTAAAATCTGCTCAAACTACAAATCATAAAATCTGTTGTATACAATCAAATTAAATATAACAAATATAAAACATTCAAATAACACTAAAATGCAAACATCAAAATAAAAACTAAATTAATAGTACAAAGTTTCAATACAAATAAAAAACATTCAAATAAAAACTAAACCAATACAACAAAGTTTCATTACGTAATAATAATAAAAAAAAAGTGAACTCTCTACCTATTATCATAGTAAGTTGGGGTGTAGGGATCAGGCGGATTCCGGAGTCGAGACCCTCTTCTAAGCATCTCTTCCTGCCGTTGAGCAGGGGTAATCTGAGCCGGATCGGAGAAGGGGCGGATCCCTGCATGTGATATAGGATTCCTCAACCCACTTCCACTCGTATAAGCCCCGAAGCCCATAGTGGATGGTCCGGGGAAGGGTGCTGGGCACTCCCAATCCCACCCCGGCCACCCCACTCCTCCACTCCCTCAGGCACCGGAGTCAGTCCCAAAACCCCGCTCCAACTCCCCCATGTGCATTTGTGGCGTGGCGTGTGACCATTCATAAGCGGCTCGGTGCAGGTGCGCGCTTGAGCCTCTTCTTTGGGGCTCGGGCTCGGGCTCATCATGCAAGTTCATTTCGGGTGGTGGTTACGCACTTTGTTCACGACGTCTAACCCGACGTTGTCGAGGTGGTTGTACCCCGTGCGCGATCTACGGTGGGGAGGTGTAGCGGCACGAAGGCGATGGAGCTCCCTCACTCCGTGAACCCGTGTGTAATTCTCGCCCGCATTGAAGCTTGTGTGGAATGCTCCTCCGCCTCATTGTCGACATGCAAGCGGCGAAGGGTCCGCACTGTTTTCATATCAAAAATATATATAAGTAAATAATTGATGTTTTGTTAAAAATAAAAAGAAAAAAACTAGAATTAAAAACTTGAAAAATGTAAAAACTTACCATAAACTCTAAGGCGGGGGCGGGCAGCGGTAACCGTCCCCTATTTGAGTGAGGTCTTTGCACAAACTTACACGTTATGTCCCGATGCCAAACCATATATGGATCGGTGTAAGTCATATCGTGGAAGCCGTACTCCCGGTGACCAAATTTTTGTGCCTTTGGTCCCATCGTGCAATAAGTGGGCGATGCGTCACTCCATCTCACCGACTGTTTCCCCGCCGATCGAACGGTGCAACTCCGGGTCGGTGTCGCACGGTGGTGGGACAAGCGCCTCGGCCAAGCGCCTCATAACGCGATCGGGCGGATGCCGCTCGACCTTCTCAAGCATATGAGAGGGACCTTCGCCAACCGTATGTCCTCGCCTGAATGCGGTAGGGCGGAGCGTATCTCCCCTCATAAGTGCCCGGTCCACGTGAGCCTCGTTTAGCGGACCGGTGATCCCGATAGCCTCGCGGGCTATGTGCGATAACCTCTCTCGGATCCGGTGATGCACAGGTCAGTGAAATTTCATAAACATAATAATTATAAGATTTAGTTAAAAAAAAAACATTAAGGAAAGCGAAAATAACGTTATGATATATGTATACCGCATCAGGGGCATGAGCATGAAGTTACGCTCTACGAGATCGATAACGGATCTGCGGCCTCACACATCTCGGCCGCTCCCAAGCCCAAATCTATATCAAATAAATGTATATCAAATACTATAAATAATGCCGCTAATTTGAAATAAAACTAAAAAACAACAACGTAATGAACATTAAAATGAAATAAACATACACGTAGAACGTTGAGATATCCTCCGCCTTTGTTTCGTCTCGGGGTGAGTCGCACTACACAACTCTCGATATAGGAAAGCGAGGCGGCACTCCCCATTGTCTTGGTGACCACTAGAAACATCCACTAAGCGAGGGAGATAACATAGCTTAACCTTGTTGTTCGTACGATCGGGCATGATCGTAGAACCCAAGCAAGCAAGATGTACGCCGTCGTGCGATCCACAATCTACGGAGCGGTATCCTCATCGAGGTCTCTAAAGTGTGGGAAATGCAACGTAATCCACATAAGCTTAAGGCTGCTCCCATCTATATCTCCGTCACCGGGGACAACCCTAAATCTTGCGGACATTCGGCCCTTGAGTCTATATTTGCTTTGGAAACCCGGCATCGATGAAGTATCCCCCGTCAATCGGCAACCCGTATATCATGCGGATATCCTCTAAGGTGATCGTCATCTCACCAAGGGAGATGGAACGTATGGGTCTCTGGACGCCATCTCTCGATCAAAGCCTCCACAATGCAAAATCATACGTATCTTACCTATATAGTGTACTCAGGTAAAACCGCACTCCTTGATCTCAACAATATAACGGGAGCTAATTCGCACAGCAAGGCGGCACCATGACGAAAATGGAGGGGACTAGAAACACGCCACGGCCCCGAAATATACCTGGCCCTATGCTCCGCATGTCGGGTCAGAACAGAGGCATCGATAGGCCCGGGATCGATGAAAGCTTCCATCTATTTATTTCAATATCAAGGTTAGTTATTGTTCTACGAGGCAAGGAAATAAATAAGAGAATACAAAAGTGTAATTACTAGTACGTGGCATTGTAATCCAAAGTTATCCCACACTTCCAAGAAGTGACTGTGGAAAAGTTCTTGGTTTCCAGCCTATATACTAAGTAATACTTCAAAAGTAATCCTCATGCGGTTTTGAAAAATAGGATGCAGTTTTTTTTATAAAAAAAGTTTGAACAATAAATCATATTTTAAGGGGTTTGGGTTTGGGGTAGACCTATCTGATTTAGGGTTTAGGGTTTGGGGTATAAGTATATGAGATTTGGGATGTTGTTATATGTATATTAATTCCTATTCTATTTTTCTATCTCACTAATAATTCATATCCTATTATTTATACTTACAACAACATCTTAGTCCTATTTTTCCATCTCACTAATAATTCCCATTATTTATACTTACAACAACATCTTAGTCCTATTTTTCAATTTCAAAATGGGACTGAGGGCTACAAATTTTACAAATGTACAAATTTGTAAAAATTTTATCTTCTTACAATCCAATATTTCAATCTAATTTATACTTACAACATATCAAAAATATATATACTTCTTCATTATTTTTTCAATTTTTATTTATCTTCTTACTAACAGTGACTTTAAGAAATTTATAAAATTTGGAATTTAATTTTTTTTTAATTTAAATTATGTGTAGGGTATGGCATAATCAATACAAATATTATGACTTTCATTTTTGTAATACAAGTTAATATTTCAACAACAAATAAAACAATAAAATGGGAATAACAATATTTTCAACCAAAAAAAAAAAAATCCTAAATTGCAATGTCATAAAAAAAATCAAAAAATTTCGGAATTAACCAAAAAAAAATAATCCTAAATTGCAATGTCATAAAAAAAATCAAAAAATTTTGGAATTAAATACAAATTTGTCACATATTTGAGACTAATTTGTGTAATTTTTACAATGTCATAAAAAAATCATAAATTATAAGTAAATAAATAACAAACTCAAAGCTAAAATTCAACATAATATAGAAATTTAAACTTACAATTAAGAAAAAAGTTGAATTTACTTGGCAAAATCAAGGCTTTGTTCTTCTTCTTCCTTTCCTTCCTGCGGCGGCTATGGAGGAGTTGTAAGTTTTTTTTGATTTTGTTTGGTTGAAGGCGTGAACTGAGAAGAAAGGGTTTAATTAAAACTCGCTACACGGTGTAGCGAGTTTGACTGAAAATCGCTACACCGTGTAGCGAGTTTATGTTAATTAAATGCCCTAATTAATCTCCCACCGGTCAAACTTAATTAGCATAAACTCGCTACACGGTGTAGCGAGTTTTGACTAGACCTAAGTCAAACTCGCTACACGATGTAGCGATTTTCAAAAAAACAGGACAATCTGGGCAATAGTTTGAACAGTGAGTCATTTTGATAAATAAAAAAGTAAAAAAGGATTATTTGAAAAAAAATTCAGTTATCGATTTATACGCTAGACTTGTGTCAAAGTCGATTTACAATCTTTTATTTAACTTTTTACTCTCTCTCTCTCTCTAGCAAGCAAGCAAGATATTTAACTTTTTACTCTCTCTCTCTAGCAAGCAAGTGTTTTGGTCAAATTTTAGAACTTGACAAGCTGACTAAGATTGGGTTAAATGGAATATAATTGCAAATCAACTCGAAATTAAATGAACAAGATATTTAACGAGGAAAGCCCTTGAACAACCCGTTCGCCGGCATAAAACCTCAAAGGTGGAATTTTATAGAAATGATGAAGTTACAATGAGAGGGAGAATGTAAAGAAAAGAACTCAGTAGCTTAGATTGTGCGTGTGTGTGCGTTACAATGATGCGTGCTCTATTTATACTAAAAGTGATTGAAGAAGATAATTTTTGTTGCTCCTATATTTTCGGATGGTTTGTTGAGCTTCAATCCCATTATCCCACGTTTTCTTGACTGAGTCTTCACGATGCATATTTAAGTCTTTATCACCGTTCGTAATCCCTGAAAAGTAGGAGTTAATATACCTGCAAAGAGATAGTCAAATTAGAGTCCAGGTTGTCTCAGTGTCTGATACAAGTTGATACTGCAAGTTGAAGTCTTCTAGTTGTCAGCCGAAATTCATCCTCAAACAATTGCCCCTTAATTTTTGAATTTGAAAGTAGTTGAGTCAAAAATTAACATTTGGTGCCCACCAAGGATTAGGAACGTGGTAGTGGCGGTTACTTTTAGTGGATAGGTACTTATAACCCCCTAGAACTCTACAACCGTCGCCATCACAATAAATAGGAGGGCTTCTTCAGATTTCTCAAACCCCACAAAGCTAAAGACCTTTCCAAGCTATAGACCCTTTTTACTCTTAAGAAATCCTTCTTGCCGCTACCATGGATGAATTCCTCAAGGTTTCGTTTGCCAAAACATGATCGACCATCCCGATGAAGAAAGATGTGAACTCACCGCCGCCGATGTTGAAGACTTGAAGAAGTTCTTCCCAAAACCGCCGAATTTCTCGAACCTAATGCTTTAATGACTTCCGACTGCGCTTCAGAGGAATGGGTATGCTTTCTTGAGTACCCTTTTTTGATTGGCCTAACATTTCCTTTTCCCCCTTTCATACCGCGTATTTTTCGAAAAAAGCTTGGTTTGGCCTTTGCTCAACTGATCTTAGGTAGGGTGGAGGAATTTGGTTACTCTAGGAAGATTGAGCGCTGAGATGAACATGAGGGTTGATTTGGAGGAACTTGGCTTCTGCTATGACTTGAGATCTCATGGAAACAAGAGATTTGGTTTTAGGGTTAAGTCAAGATCAAACAGTTTGGTGACCGACTCTATCGATAGGGATAGAAAGTGGAAGAATAGATTCTTCTATGTGAAGAAGTCTACACTAGAGCACATGGAAAAGATAAACTCTTTCTGGCTGGATGAAGGTGAGGATTTTCCTTTTCTACTTCTACGTAATCTGTGTTGTTTCAAATATTCTAACATCTTGATTTCCACAAATTTGAAGTTGGATGAATTGTTTCCTAAGCGTGCCGACACATTGAGCGTGGTTGCTTACGTTGTCGCCCGTCTCCAAGAAAACGGAAGTTTTGCGCCTCGCTACTCCGAGCGGTGAGGAAGAGGTTGAAGAAGTAGAGGAAGAAGAAAAGAGTTCCAAGTAAAGCTTTACAAATTGCAACTGTGATGTCAACTGGTAAGTACCCTAATTGTTGCTCCAGGGTTATCTTTATATCTTGCTGATCTTAGGCCCAATATGCAGACACAACTTCTCAACCCAGCGTGGGTGGAGTTAGCACTTTGATTGCCCGCTTCAAGAAGCCAAAGAAAGAAGTTGCTAAGCCCAATATTCCTAAGGATGAAGGCACCAAGCCTAAGTTGATGTTGGGTGACATGGTGTCTTTTAAGAAGAGGAAAAGTGAAATCGTTGATGTAGATCTTTGGGGAACCAATTGAGGAGGTTTTAGCACGTAAGGTATGAGTATCTTCTTATTTTTGTACCTTTTCTCTTGATATATCTGGTAGATAGTGATAAATTTCAACTTGACAGGCTTACGGTGCTGTGAGCATGTTGTCAAGCGAAGTGAAGCTCTGGAAGGGTAAAGCTGAGATGTCAAAAGTTGATGGCGTAAAGAAGGTCAAAGTTGTACAGTAGGGAAATGGAATCCAAGGTCTCTTCTATGCGGGTTGAGATTGATAAGAAGGACATGGAAATCAGGGAATGGATGAAGAAGATCGCAGACTTGAATCAAGCCCATCAGTTGCCATGAAAGTCTTGGAGGAACGTTTGACTAGGGAGGCCGGCAAGGTTGTTTTTGAGGCCGTGGATTCAAATGATTGAGGAGTATCAGCCGGCAAATACCTTGAATGGAACCCGGAAGACGAGAAGGCTACCCTAAAAGTGGATCATAGATGAAGAGGCCGGAGAAGTCAATTCTAAGCTTCAAGATGGCACAAATGTTGAGCAGGTAGGTGATAACCAAGAGGATGGAAACAATGAAGCTTTTTAACGTACTTCTTAATCTCGCAGGATGTTAGCAAGAGAAAACAATTTGTTTTTGTTTTAAGGATGTAATATGTGTTGGATGTTTTAGAACATGTGTCCGCGTTGTTCTTGCCATGCCTATTGTTGGCATGGTTTGAACTTTGGATGACCTAACTCGTGTAGGGATTTAATGGTTGATCCTTTTTTTGGGTATTTAGTTGTAAAAACTATGGTTTAGTTAGGCAATGATATCTATGCCTTTTAAACTTTGTTCGAGGTAACATGCAGATGTTACAACCAGTTTGCAAATGACTAAAGTCCATCATTTGGACAAGTACAGGAAGGTAATCAATATGTACAAAGTACAGTGGGCCAACCCGCAACTTGGTCAAATGTGAAAAACGTGCGCACGGGCGAAGGTGTTTGAACCTTGATACTTTAGAAAGATGTGAAATCTTTAAACCTTAGGAAGGTGTAAACCTTACGGAGACAAGCTTTACTAATCATGGAATAAGTAAATATCGTATAACATTAATTGTGTAATACTTACTTGAAACTCAATCAAGTTGTCCTTTCGTTGTGTCCGCAAGTTGACGATCATTAGTTCTACTAACTTGTAGAAAGTTAAGCATATGCCTACGTCGATCTTGTCAACCCGTAGCTCATTTTATTCCTTGCAAAACAAACACGTGTTAGGGTGGGTGTTAGCTTTGCTAACACCCTCCGATGCTTAAGTCGCAAGTGTCCAAAAATATAATCAAATTGAAATAATGTAAATTGAAATGACAATAATTAAATCATACCGTTTGTCCGAATTTTAATGAACGAGCCGCAACTTACATGAAATATGCTTTCAAGTTGATAGCATTCCAGCCTTCTAGGTATCCCGTCGCCATCCAGGGTTGAAAGCCAGTATGCTCCCTTTCCAGCCTTCCGCATCAATTAAATATGGACCTTCCCATTTAGCTCCCAACTTGCCGGCATTTAATTCCTTTGTGTTACGAAAGACTCGCCTCAACACCATGTCTCCAACCCGGAATCTTCTTACACGAATATTCTTGTTGTAGGATTTAGCTATTCTTTGTTGATAGGCGGCCATTCTCGATTTTAGCTAAATCTTTGAGTTCATCTATAGTATCCAAGTCTTCGCAAGTACAACTGGGTTGTCTTCAGCGTTATCAAACCGTATCCGTCGCTGGCACGGAGAATTCTACTGGGACGACCGCTTCGCCCGAACACCAAGGAGAAGGGCGTGTGACCTCGTAGCCGACTTAGGGGTGGTTCTATCTCGCCCATAGCACAAGTGGTAGCTCTTCAACCCACCGTCCTTTCTTTCGGTCAAGGCGTTTCTTCAAGTTGTTGATTATCAACTTGTCATTGGATTCACTTGTCCATTAGCTTCGAGGATGCACAGGAGTGGAAGTAATCAACTTGATCCCCCATCTTGCACGTAAGTCTTGTGTTTTTCTACCGATGAACCGAGATCCATTGTCGCAAATAATCTCTCGAAGGAACTCCAAATCTGCGATGATGTTCCTCTTCAAGAAAGAAATGACTTCTTTATCTCTAACTTGAACGAATGCCTCGGCTTCTATCCATTTAGAGAAATAGTCCGTCATGGCCAACATGAATACTTTACCCTGGAGCTCGGGTAACTTGCCAACGATATCCATGCCCCATTGGATGAAGGGCCAAGGTGATAAGATGGGATGGAGTGGTTCTGCGGGTTGGTGCGGGGATGTTGCTATGTCTTTGGCATGCGTCACATTTACTGTACATATTTAGCCGCGTCTTGTCTCATAGTTGGCCAATAATACCCCGTCCCGAGTGCCTTGGATGAAAGTGATTTGCCCCTTTAATGATTGCCGCATATACCATCATGTAGTTCTTTCAACACTGCTCACTTTGCCGGGGTTCTAGGCACCTCATATATAGTCCCGTAAAAGACTTACGAAATAACACGTTATCAATTAGTATAAATCTGGATACCTTAATCCCGAATGCTTTTGCATTTTTGACATCTTGAGGCACCGTTCCATCCTCGCAAATTTCATTATGGGTGATGTCCAAGATGTCATATTGTCCATGGAATCTCGTTGCCGCATCTTGTTGCTGGTCTACTGGGACACTTCAAAGTTGATCTATCGCCGGATGTAAGATATGGGTTATGGGTATGGCGTTATTCAACATGCTTTTGCAACTTGATCCTGTGTTGGCTAATGCATCGCCTTCAACGTTGTCTTCTCTAGGAATTTGCCGGAAAGTGAAGCCTTCAAACCGTGCCGCTAAGGATTTAACAAGCTGCAAATACTTTGTCATCCTGTCATGCTTAGCTATATAAGATCCATTAAAATGGTTAACTAATAATAAGGAATCGCTAAAAACATTGAGACGTTTAACATTTAAATTTAAAGCAGTAGTCAAACCCAAGATGAGGGCCTCATATTCAGCCTCGTTGTGTGTCGCCTTGAATTCACGCTCACGGCTTGAGGAATCGATCACCTTGAGGGGACCTTAGAACTATTCCCAACCCCGTCCCCGGAATTTGATGACCCATCGGTGTAGAGTGTCCGTAATCTTGTGAGATCGGGTTCTTCAAGCCGCCGGACTTCAAGTTCTACTTACGGTAAGAGGTCGGGACTAAAGTCAGCTACAAAGTTTGCTAGAGCCTGCGACTTGATTGCAGTCCTTGCTTCATACTGAATATTGTACGTGCTTAGTTGTACGGACCACTTTGCCATTCTCCCCGACATTTCGGGTTTTCTCATTACACTCCTGATAGGATAGTTAGTCTTCACAATAATAGGATGAACTTCAAAATAATGACGTAACTTAATAGAGGCAGTTATTAAAGCAAGGACAAGTTTCTCAAGATGGGAGTACCTGGTTTCTGCATCTAAAAGAGATTTACTTACATAGTATACTGGATGTTGCTCACCAGCTTGTTCTCTTACCAAGACCGTGCTCACTGCATTTTTTGATACCGCAAGGTACAAGTACAACGCTTCCTGCCTTCCGGTTTGGAAAGTAGAGGTGGTGTAGATAAGTATTCCTTAAGCCGGTTGAAAGCCGCTTCATGCTCCTCCGTCCACCGGAACAACTTGTTTTTCTTCAAAGACATCGTAGAACAACTTGCACTCCGTCGATGATTTAGAAATGAATCTTGTTAAAACCGCCACTTTGCCGCCACGCCTCGCACATCTTTAACCGCCTTTGGTGAGTTCAAGTTGATAATGGCCTTGATCCGCCTCCGGCTTGCTTCAATACCTCTCTTTGTGACCATATAACCAAGGAATTTCCCGGCTCTAACTCCAAAGTTGCACTTTGATGGGTTGAGCTTCATGTTAAAATCTTCCAAGATGTCAAAGGCTTCCTTGAGATTACGAACATGATCGGCCATGCATTTAGACTTGACCACCATATCATCAATATATACCTCCATTGTTTCTCCGATCCGATCTTTGAACATCAAATTTACCAATCTTTGGTAGGTTGCCCTCGCATTCCTTAATCCAAAGGGCATGACTATGAAGCAATAAATACCCTCAGGAGTAATAAACGCCGTATCTTCTTGATCGGAAGGCTCCATCTCGAATTTGTTGAAAACCCGATGAAGCGTCCATAAAGTCAATATTTCATGCCCCGCCGTTGCATCTACCAAAGAGTCAATGTGAGGCAAGGGAAATGGGTCCTTCGGGTGCTTTGTTCAAGTCGCAAAATCCACACAAACTCGCCACTCTGCCATTGCGTTTCTCCACAACTACTACATTGGCTAACCACCTAGTGGTAGTCAACCTCCCTAATCATTTTTGACTTCAAAAGCCTCTCTACTTCTTCTTTGATGATCTTGTTGCGCTCATGAGCAAACTTTCTTCGTTTCGATGGACAGGTTTGGCGTTGGGGTCGACGTTCAACTTGTGGGTTATTACATCTTTACTTATCCCAGTCCATATCCTCATGCTTCCAAGCAAAGCAGCTTGTTCTCTTCTTGAGAAACTCTATGATTTCATCCTCAACTTCGGGGAATTCCTACACCAACTAGGACTTTGACATCGGGATTAGTGGGATCGAGCCGCACCTCTCTCGACGCCAAACTCTGCAGCCTTCAAGAACATCCCGAGCCTTTCGCCGTAATTGCTATGCTTGTCTAGGACAACTTGCCGCCTTCATGGACACCTTGTAACATTCCTTTGCCGATTGCCGATCACGACACCTTGACAACTCCCCAAGGTGTTGGCAACTTGAGACATTGGTGGTAGGTTGATGGGACAGCCTTTAACGTTGTGAATCCAGGCCTTCCCGCATGATGTTGTAGGACGACCGGCATTCAATCACGCAGTAACCTCTCCATAGAATTAATCCCTTCAACATAAATCGGGAAAGTAATCTCCCCAAAGGTGTGCTTCGTCTCTCCACCGAACCCAACTAAGACAGAGAAGAACTTTTAGTTACGTTTTCAAGTGGAATCCCCATTCCCTTTAAGCCGTCGCAGTAACGATGTTGACCGAGCTACCATTGTCAATCGTGATGCGCCTAACCAAACAGCTTTGCCACCCGAAGGCTCACAACCACAAGGCCATGATGGGGATCCCGGATGTTGACCCTATCACCTTCATCAAAGGAAATCTCCTGGCCTTTTCTTTGTTGACGGACCTTGCAGTGCAAATACGACTGCCCTCCTTAGCGCCGCCGCAGCATGGCGCTCGCACCGAATAGGTTGTACCACAAATATCCGAACCGCCGCTGATCATGTTGACCACTCTGGTAGGTGGTGGATGCTGAGGAGGACTTTCGCTTGCTTCTCCCGGTTGCTAGCACGAACTTGCTTTTCTTGGTTGTCAAGACGACCGCTTCTGCAAGGCTCCACGTCCTCTACCAAGTAATTCTTCGAGTAGTCCTTTAGACAACAAATGACCGATTTCTTTACTGAGCGCACATACGCTTTTCCGTAGTGTGACCGAAATCCTCATGATAGGCACACCACTTGGACTTGTCTTTCCAGATTGAAGGTTTATCGGACCTTTTGGGCCACCTTGCCTTTTCACCCAAGCCGTCCATAGCGTTAATCACCCCGCAATATCAACCGTAAAACAATAGTCATCAATTCTTGGATACAAAGACTCATCATCCTCATCATTATCTTCTACACTAAGAACTTTGGAAGAGTCAGTTTAGAGTAGGGTTTGCCCCTATTGGATCTAGCATGGGATGTCTCCATCTTGCCGCCGTAATGAAAGGGGTCTCGGTTTGCCGGGATAATCCGCCTTCTTCTTGTCCTCAGTAGCAACTTGTCTTCTTCCACTCGATGAACTTGGATGCTCTAGTCCCGATTTCGTCCAACCTTTTTGCAAGGTGTCATTACCAAGTCGTCGTAGTATGGAGAGTCTTTCTTAAGTCCCATCCCGAATGCTTCGATTGTCGTTACGGTATCCGTGTTGGAGATGTTCACCGCTTCTATCAACCCGCGAGATAATCTTTCAGAGCTCATCGTCCCGGACCACCCCGTAAAGATCACTAGTTAGCTTTTCAAATACCCCGTTGCACGAAAACCGATTAGTGAACAGATTAATAAGTTGTGCATAGGATCCAATAGAACCCAATGGCCGGTTGATCGCCCATCTCAAAGCTGCTCCGGTAAGAGTTGATCCGAAACCCCGCAAAACAAGCCTCTCTATATTGAGGCGGAATATGGACAACATCCATCTTCTCTTGGTATAATGCAACATGCTCGCCGGGATCGCTGGTTCCGTCATATTGCTTCATGTGTGGAGGATCGAACTTCTTCTGGGATGACCACATCAAGCTATGGAGGGAGTGAAGCGAGACTCATTGTAGCAAGTTGGTGAGGCACGGTTGTAAGGTAGTGTCATTCCAGGGACACTCATGATCATATCCTTTAGCTCTTGAATCGCTCGCTTGATAGGCACTGCTGCATCATGGTTAGGAGCAACCGATAATTATGGTTGTCGAGCAGCTTCCCCATATCCAGATGATCCGGCAGACTTCATTCCCAAAGCCGAGTCTCCTAGGTTGATAAGGGGTATATGAACCTGGTGGGCCGTTTGGAGCGACGGATTGAAAAATGCTTGGGATCTTGGTTGGTAGTGCACTCGAACCCCTACTTTGTAGAGATCATCTCCGCCGCATCCTAGCAATCTGGTTCATCGCATAGTTGAAGTAACATCTTGGCGGCGACTTGGTTCCTCACTTCGCGCAACATAGCGGTCGAGGTTGGAAGCAATATCAAGTGGGATTTCCCGTGACGCAGCGGCGCTTGTCCCGTCTTGAACTTGAATAGACGTGATACTCCACCTACGCTTTGGGTTGAAGCTTGCAAACTTGTCACAATTGGGGTGGTCTCCACAGTGGATCTCAAGCCAACGGAAGACAAACCCACGGACATTCCAGTAGACATTTTCGAGTTTCCTAAAGCAATTAAAAGACCAAAATTCCCACGGACGGCGCCAAATTGTTTTGGTCAAATTTTAGAACTTGACAAGCTGACTAAGATTGGGTTAAATGGAATATAATTGCAAATCAACTCGAAATTAAATGAACAAGATATTTAACGAGGAAAGCCCTTGAACAACCCGTTCGCCGGCATAAAACCTCAAAGGTGGAATTTTATAGAAATGATGAAGTTACAATGAGAGGGAGAATGTAAAGAAAAGAACTCAGTAGCTTAGATTGTGCGTGTGTGTGCGTTACAATGATGCGTGCTCTATTTATACTAAAAGTGATTGAAGAAGATAATTTTTGTTGCTCCTATATTTTCGGATGGTTTGTTGAGCTTCAATCCCATTATTCCACGTTTTCTTGACTGAGTCTTCACGATGCATATTTAAGTCTTTATCACCGTTCGTAATCCCTGAAAAGTAGGAGTTAATATACCTGCAAAGAGATAGTCAAATTAGAGTCCAGGTTGTCTCAGTGTCTGATACAAGTTGATACTGCAAGTTGAAGTCTTCTAGTTGTCAGCCGAAATTCATCCTCAAACAGCAAGCAAGATAATGCATGTTCACATTCGAAATGCACATCCCATTTCCTTCTAGACAAACCTTATCGCTATGTGGAACAAATTTGAATAGTGGGAAGCGAAAAAGTTAGATGAATTGGTGGGATTAATATTAGAATTGAATATTAGGCTAAAGCATTGTTTTCTTTTTGGTTGGTGGTTTAAGTTGGAAAGAGCCTATCTACCTAATATAATATAGGAGTATATATTATATTTTTGTCTTTCAATTATTTAATCACACCTTTCTATCTTTTGTTCATATAAATAAAGACAACAATTATCTAAAGTAGATGTATTATATTATTATTTATAACATGATCTAGCTACTAAGTAGGAATTTGGAGCATAATCACCGGAGTATATATTAGGAGAGTCGAGATCACCCGTACTATTACAATTACAGGTGAAATAACGGTTATTCATTAATTAATGATGATGTTATGATGATGTCATCCTTAATAACTAATAATCATTGGATAACATGATATAGCTTTTGACGAGACAACCACTAATTCCATTAGTGTCCTTTGGAGAGGTGGAGGTGCGCTAATGGTTTAAACCAAGGTTACAACAAGCGCCTAATAAAAATGACTATTTCTCCGCAGAAATGTAATGCACAATGCTTACAACTGTATTGTTTATAATTTGGTTTAGAGTCACATTAATTTACATCATTAAGATTAGACAAATTAATTGCAAGATTGTAGAATAGAGTAGTATATAATAAGTAATGTGTTTTAAAGCAACATTATTGCATAAATAAACTTGAAGAGGAAGTAAGGGGGCACATTTGAGTGTGTGCATAATTCAAAACATCCTAACTCTAACCATATAGTGCAACTGCCAACCAAAAGGTAAAATTAAATGAGTCATTAATCCACGAAAAAAATCCATTTAAAAGTTAGAGATATAATTTAAAAAAAAAAAATTGAATAAAAAGAAGTAGTGCTACTGACTCACAGATAGCGATTGTCAAATTCACCAACATGTCTCTATTTTCCCACTAATAATGGAAAATATATACTCCCTCCGTCCCGCTACAAATCGCACTGGTGGTCAACTGTGTGGGTCATTGACCAATGATTTTATGAATATCTAGATATTTTTTTATAATTTTAAAAATTGTTATTGCTTCACCAATAGAAATACTATCAATAATTTTTTTTTAGAATTGCACAGAGATATCTAGACATTCATAAAATCATTGGTCAATGACCCGCACAGTTGACCACCAGTG
The DNA here is from genome assembly GCA_022495995.1 of Adenophora triphylla var. japonica. NCBI lineage: Eukaryota > Viridiplantae > Streptophyta > Magnoliopsida > Asterales > Campanulaceae > Adenophora > Adenophora triphylla. Next base: position 141,748 of record JAFEMH010004843.1, on the reverse strand, counting down.
CGGTTTGTAGCGGGACAGAGGGAGTATATACTCACTTCATTCAGTGTGGACTTATTTTCTTTTTGGAACGTCTCACTCCAGTGTGAACTGTCCAAAATGGCAAATAATCTTTACTATTTCCCCCATTCATTCTCTCTCCTACTTTACCTTTACACTCACAACATTCTCTCTCCTAACTATTCCTCCCACTCATTCTCTCTCCTATTTAATTTTTCATACTCACAAACACCTCCTCCACCTATTTTTCTCTCCTACTTTTTCTTAAATTCCGTGCCCAAAAAGTAGGTCCACAGTGGAGTGGAACGGAGGAGGGAGTATACTCCCTCTGTCCCACTTCATGCTTCACACTTTTGGGCACGCATGCAAATTAAGGAAAAAGGTAAGTGAAAAAAATGTTGTGAGTGTAAAAGTAAAATAGGAGAGAGAATGAGTGGAGGAAATAGTAAATTTGAAAAGTGTTGTGAGTATAAAAGTGAAATATGAGAGAGAATGAGTGTGTGAAATAGTAAAGATTTTTTGCCATTTTAAAAAAGATGAAGCTTTTAACGGGACACCCATTTTGATAAAAAGTGAAGTTATCAATGGGACGGAGGGAGTATATATTAGCTTATTATCTCAATTCAAAAGTAAACATGAGTTCATATTGGAATATTTCAAGTCAACGAAGGGATAATCCGACCCGACCCGACTTACAGTATCAGAACCTTCCACCACTGTTGGTTGGTTTAGACATTTGAAGACTTGTTAATATTTGTATTTTATCAAGTCTTCTAGATCAATATCAATGGGCCCATTATTGTGGAAGACTTAATTAAGATATGTACCTTCCAAGTAAGGCCCATTTTGTTTTGTAGAAGACTTTGTATTTTCCAAGTCGCTAGATTTGGATATAATGACATGAAAATGAAATGTTTGATGCCAGAATGAAGTCGCATTTAAAACAAGAAATCAGACTTTGTATCTTACAACATGCTGCATGTGTTTTAATTTTTCATTCGCTCATCAAACATCACTCTTAACAAAGATAATATTGGTTCCCCTAGGGTATGTATCTGAATTGTCAAAGACAAAAGAATATCTCAGAAACTAATAGAAAGATTGTACAACTCTTTTCATCAATGGTTCCCCTACTATCTCCATGATTCGCTTTATAAATTCATCCTTTGATATCTTTTTTTTCTGTAAAAAAAAAAAAAACAGTTTAAGAAGGGGTAATAATCTTGCAAGATGAAACAGAGTGCATTTGTACCCACCTGAAATTCACGGTAATGCTCCGCAATCAAACTGATGGTTTGCGGAGGCAAAAACTTGGGAAGAGCAGACAATATCCTTGCAAATGGGATCCCAGATCTTTTCCTGAGAGGAACTTGGGTTTTTTGATCCCCTGGGAAGAATGCCATTCAAACAGACTAAATTATAACAATCCAGTAATTTCAAATTACCAACCACAGTAGAAGGAAAAAAAACAATAATTACTTGTCTGACAAACACTGACTCCAAAACATAAATCAAACTACTCACCAATTAAGTAAGAAGGAATCCTGAAACTTATGACATATTCTGGCAAGATACGAGTGTTCATGTGAGTATTCCACACAATGTATTTCTTGGGAGATTCAAGGTCATCAACCCCAGAATCAAACTCTTCAGAACTCGGATGGAACTGCCCAGAACCAGGACGAACAAGCTCCACTCTCCCCAAGAGAACCCGACAAAGTAACATATATCTAACTTCATCGTCATCAGCTATTGATGATTTCACACTGCAAAAATCACAAGTCCCCTATTACAAATCTAGCAATTCTGCAACGTAAAGCAAATATTATCAAAATGGAGAAAGAGATTTACTCCATACCTATCAATATGAGATAAATCAGGAGATAGATAAATCCCACGACCGTACAATCCAGCGTTGTCTGATTTATGATAATGACCAAACCCATGTAAAATTATTTTGTTAATTTCATCCTTGGAAGCACCAAACCAAGCATGCTTCATATTTGCATACTTCTCCATGGATTTAGCGAAAATTTGAAAGAAAGCGAGCTTAGCTTGTCTCTCGAAACTGAAATCAAAGTCATTCCTGTGAATAGCCTCAATTTTGGTGTGTATTCCAAGAGAACCCAAATCCGAAATAAACCTCCGTTTTATGGTTTCATAAACTTCCTCCCTTCCATCCAATTTCACTAACCCATCAATCAAAGCTCCAGATTCACCTTCACGGTTCCCTCCAGAAACCCCCTTTTTGCATTCAGAAACCGGTGAGGAGCTTACATATTCAACATTAGTTCCCATTGGAACAGAGGACAACCGACCACGCTGTACATTCCCCTCCACAGCCGGCAGTAGTTTACCCTAACAGAAAGTAGAATTGTGCAATCCTAAGTATTTGCAAAAACTAAGAGAATCAAAGAAGCCGAAAAGAATTCCTATCAACACTAGAAATTCAATACCTGCATCTCAGACCTAAAAAATAAGTTTACGAATCGGAATAGAGAATAATAATGAGGATAGTAACAGATCCCATACACCATAACAAGAAAAGGGAACAGGATAGGAATTGTATTGTAAAATACTTGTGGAAAAAGTTTAACAAGTATGGAAAGCAATTCTCACCCCTCTGTGGAAAGCGGATAGATATGATGGGAACAAGGATGCTACACATTCCCTTTGTTCAGTCGAATGAAAAGATTGACACAGGATATGAAGAGGATGAAATGAAATGTGCCCATAAACTAATAAGGTCGCTGCGACGTGATAAGCGGTCCACTCATTTTGTATGACAGCATATTCCGATACATAAGGTTACTTGCTCAAGTGCACAGAAAGTGCAGGAAAGGAGGCTGGAAGAACTTTCTTACAGATAACTGAGAGCTCTCATTAGACCCTTTATCATACTGACCAAAATTCACTACCCACTAAATTCAAGCCATTTTTGTAAACTGGCATTACTCTCACTTCATCTGAGTTGAACAAAGAAACTGGCGAGGACGCCCAAAATTGAAAATTTTCTTTGGATGGGAAGAATTGCAGCCATATAAATATGCAATTTCATTAATGAAAGAAAGAAGTATTGACAAGTTCAAAAGATTCAGTTAGCATGGAGCAGGCACAGTAGGTACTCAAATCCCCTTTCAACGTTCACTGATCAAACATCACTATTAATAAATCAACAAAGATAATCTTGGTCAAGAGAATCTGAAAACTAATGAATTGCCAGAAAGACAAAAACGTCACTTATCAGAGAAACTAATAGAAAGATTGACATATCCCCTAGATTATCAATTTCATACGAGTAAATTTTATCGGCTTTATCTCTCTCATCTATTCATAAGGTAAACCAAAAAATCCATCCATTCTCGGGAAGATAATGACATACTTCCACTCAACTGCTGGCACTCACAAAAATTTAGTAAACCCGTTTCGGTTACTGCAAAATCAAACATGAACTACCTCCTTGTTAACAAGATAGACCCACAGAGTACAAAACTCACAGGTTAACATAAAAGTGAAAGGCTTCTTCAAACTGAAGTTATGCTAAAGTGATATTTTTAAGCAAGAAACACATCTAAGTTTGTTAAAAACATAGCTATACAAAAGTTAATTTTACTACAGTTTGATAGTTGGAAAGGCTTTCCGTGATTATTGGAAGGAACAATATCAAGCCAACACCCAATACAATTGTCTCCATCTGTAAATTATTTGGGTGGTCATCAAGCAAAGATCTTAAGCTATGGATGACAAATAAAGTTCAGTAATATCAAAAACTTAAACAAGAAAAGTATTTATTCCGATCACCCGATATCATCATTATCACAATCTTTGGAGGAAATAAACATATTGATTCAATATACATCTAAAGGAAGGTATGTACCTTCTCTCTGAAAGATTTTTTAAGTACTATATACAATTTATCCCCTGTTATCTGTCTGATTCTCATTCTTAGTTCATCTATTGATATCTTGTTTTCCTGAAAAAGTAGTGAGAAGTAACAGATAAAAAGTAAGGGCAAGAATCTTCCAAGATGAAACCAAAAAGCAGAGTGTCATTTGCAAATATCCACCTCAAATTCACGATATTGCTCCACAATCAGACTGATGGTTTGCCGAGGCAGACGCTTGGCAAGATCAGACAGTAGTGTATGCAACATCAAAGTTGGAGTCGGTTTCCGGAGAGGAACTTGGTTTTCTTTATCCCCTGGGAAGCATGACATTCAAACAGACTAAATTAGAGAATCCAATAATTTCAAATTACCTAGAGCAGAAGGAACAAAACAATAAGTGCTTGTCGAAGCGCTATATTGATCATTCCCTTTGATGTCGTTTAAGCACAACTTTTACTGTAGTATACATATAGCAAATGTGATTATTGAGTACCAAACAATGAAACAAACATTGATTCCAAAACATAAATCAAAGTACTCACCAATCAAGCAAGAAGGAATTCTGAAACTTATGACATAGGATGGCAAGATATGAGTGTTCATGTGAGTACTCCACACAATGTACTTCTTCGGAGATAGAAGGTCATCAACCCCAGAATCAAACTCTTCAGAACTTGGATGACTCTGCCTGGAACCAGGACGAATAAGCTCCACTCGCCCTAAGAGAACTCGACAAAGTAACATATATCTAACTTCATCGTCATCAGCAATTGACGATTTCACACTGCAAAAATCAAAAGTCCTTATTCAAATCTAGCAATTCTACATCGTAAGTAAATATTATTAAAATAGGAAATAGATTTACTCCGTACCTTTCAATAGTAGAGAAATATGGAGATAGATAAATCCCAGAATCATACGGTCCAGTGTTGTCCAATTGGTTAGAATGACCAAACCCATGTGAAATTATCTTCTTAATCTCATCCTTGGAAGCACCAAACCAAGCAAACCTTTTATTTGCATCCTCCTCCAATGCTTTCTCGAAATTTTGAAAGGAAAGGAGTTTAGCTTTTCTTCTGGCACTGAAATCAAAGTCATTCCCATGAATAGCCTCAATTTTGGTGTGCATTCCAAGAGAAGAACCCAAACTCAAAATAAACCTCCGCTTTATGTTTTCATAAACTTCTGTCCTTCCATCCAATTTCACCAACCCATCAGCGAAACCCTGAGATTCTCTTTCATTGTTTCCATCAGAAACTGACGAGGAGCCTTGATCACTTCCCTCAGAGGACAACGTTCCACGCTGTGCGTTCCCCTCCATAGCCGGCAGTGGAATACCCTAACAGAAACTAGAATTGTGCAATCCTAAGTACCATTTCCATAAACTAAGAGAATTAAAGAAACGGAAAAGAATTTCATATCAACACTAGAAATTCAATATCTGCATCTCAGACCAAGATTCCCAAGAATATGTATCCTTACCAAACAAAATTGACCCTAATTCTAAACTGTCAATTGAACAAACACCCCTTGTGCATTACTCAGAATGGAAGGAAAACAGAATCGAATTCATCTTTTTGGCAAGTATGATCACAAAAAAAGCAATCAGTGGAAATTATGGAATGAAGAAGAATCAAAACCACAAGAAATCCAATAAAATTGAAAAGGAAAAACAAGGCAAAGATTCATCATAAATTTATGAGGGTAATGAAGAAAACTCATACCTGGTCAGTAAAATTCGAAGCTGTAAGTGTGTGTCGTGTATGAGTACCCTTATGTATGGGTATACAAGAAGGGAAATGTATTGTACAGTGATGATGCCAAAATCGTCAAAACAGCCCAAATCCAAGCGATGATTGCTCCGGTGATTGCAAGGCCTGAAAATAAGAGAAAATACGTAAACTAAGCCGGGGCGGATCCGGCTAAAGGCCCTCCGGCGTGAGAGTAAGTTCACGATTTGTATATGAGAAAACAAATGGACAGAGTTTTCCCAATGTAAAAAGTCACGTACCTAATAATGAGCCATTGGGCTTGTATTTATAAGGATGGATTGATAGAATCCATGTTGAAATAAACTTGTAAAGAGATAAGAAGTAATCCTAAGAGAATTACATCTGTTAAGGAGTCATTGTTTGACTTGGATTGGTGTAGCTGATTACAATCTGGATTGAATCACGAAGGTGTAATCCTTGTTGTATAAGGATTGTATGTTCGCTACTTAGGAACGCCGAGGAACACAAATGTTTTACCTCGGCCTTAACAAATAGACCGAGGTAAATGATTCTCGCTTCCTCGTCATTTGGAGATTGGCCTGACGGAGATATGCCGAGGTAAATGATTTTGTTTCCTCGTCATGGTGGAGAATGCCGAGGTAAGAACTTTAGTTTCTTCGTCTCTTGCTGCATAACGGCCCAAACATGTTGACGTAAGGCTGAGATAAACGCTCCTCGTCATATAAGGAAGACCTTACTCGGCCCTGATACTTGGCTATTTTGATAATATTCATGGCCCAATTCAATTAGGCCCAACTTGAGCAAACCCATATTCGTATCTCGGTTTATACTGTTCAGTGGCCCCCGACTTTCTAGCTCGGATTAGGACGAGTAGAAAGTCATCTCGTCCTCGTCATATGGAATACGAACGGGTTTGACACGTGTTTTCGGCGTCGCTTCATATAACTGACGGTTGCCATTCTGGGGCCCCCCAGTCTTGTCACGCCTTGAAACCGTCAATTCGCATTTAATTCTTGGGGCGCTGCCGAATGTTAACTTTACCCATGGGTTTAACCCGATTGAGGGGTATAAAAAGCTAAATCCTTCTCATTTTACTCTTTACAAACCCCAAATATTCGAGAGCAATTGCCAAGGTTCAGGCGACAATAATTCCGACGACTTTGATCTTGTTCGAACCCAGTTTCCGGCGAGCTAGCTTTCTGTTGTGATTCCATCAATCTCTTCAAACTCAGGTATGAAATTTCTCCCCTTTTGTGCATTTTGAATCTGATTTCCATCTTCTTAGGGTTTGTTGGGAAGAATCTTGAACACACCAAGAACAGGCAAACCTCCATTGTTAAAGAATGAAGCTTTTCTTTATCACTTCAAAAAACTTCAAACTTTTGATTTTCATTGTATTTTATATGGACTTTCTTGAATATTGAATGAACTCCCCTTTCATTTTTGATTCCCTTAGAAATGGCTCGTTCTTGGGACCATTCTCCCGATTCCATTATGGATATCATAATCGGAAATTTGAGGGTCTATCGTAGAGAGAGAGGTCCATGGTTGATGCTCACTGGATGATGTAAGCAAGCAAGCTAAGAGGTTACGGTCGAACTCGTCTATTCCTCCAATACCCCGACTCCACAAGAATAGATAGGATTGAGTCCGGTTCACCCAACATTATAGTTTTTGAGGATAGTGGCCGAGATGATGGAGCACATCGAGCCGTTCTACCCGGCCTCCGATCGCGAAATGCGCGAGCGCCGAGAGGTACGGCTCCCTCCTCGGCCTTATTAAATGACGAGGAGGGGAATCTCCCTTCCCCGTCCTAAATCAGCCATGGACGAGGTCACTAATTTTGTCTCCTCGTCTTTATGCAGATATGACGGGAAGAGAAGGAGAACCCTCCTCGTCTACTCGTATAGTTGATGCTTTCATGGAAGAAGCACAAACCGATGGCCGCTTGGCCCGAAGAAGGGGAGGCCGAGGACGAGGAGGTCAAGGATTAGGACAAAGACAAGAGAGGACCCCAAGAGCCGGGGATTGCATGCTAGAAAAGCTGTACTCCAAGTACGGGGTAGACAAAGCCGAGTACAAAGCTAACTTATATGGGCCATATGGAGTCAAGACAAAGAAGGAAGAGGACAACTTTTACTATAACCAAGACTTTGTCCACTTCTACTTCAAACAATTCCAACAAGGACTTCGTCTTCCCTGGATCCTTTCATCTCGCGAATTTCTAGACGACGTGAGGGCGGTGCCGGCCATGCTAGGAGCTAATGGTACCCGGGTTCTTGTCGCCTTCATCGTCCTTCGCCGTAGCTTAGTGGTACGAGCCAACCATGGGAGCCTTTAGACATTTCTACCATGTTCAATTTGTCAAGGAGAGTTGGCTCCTCGTCATTAAGAGTGCGTCTAAGAAACCGAAGTTGCTCCTCCCTATGTCTAGCAAAGTGGCTGGTTGGGATAACCATGTTATAAGGGTTGAGAGCCGCCAAGGATGGGAGTTCCAGCCTTCCTCAGAAGGTCCAACTTCTTCCTTTCCCATCCAACAATATGAATGGACCAAGGACTTGATTAAACGCCTAGAAGAATTTGCCGAGGGGGGGTCCTCGATTGGTCACTGGTTGAGTCCTCTGACCATTATTACATACAAAGCGGGTTTGATGCTAGGGAAGAAGGATGGGGTATCTCCCCTTGTCACCGTAAAGAGGGGGAGACGCTTCAATGACTGGACTGTTCATCCCGGCTTGGTATTCCATGAGGATTGCATTAGGTGCAAGACTGAACGTCCCCGGGATCAGTGTCTGGATGATGTAGACATAGTTGGATGTAAATATTTTATCTTTTTTACTTGGTACTTTTTGAATGCTTGTTACCTCTCGCTCGTATTTAACTCTTTCCTCGTCCCCGTGCATCTAACCGCCGAGGAAGAAGAAGCTATAGCCATGGAGAGACTAAGTCCCCAAGAGCTAGTGAAGAGGAAGAGGAGGCTGAGCAAGAAGGCTGCCTTGGTAGAAAGGAGGGAAGAGGCTAATGCCCGTAATCTCGTCCTCAACGTCCAGGATGACCAACCCCTTCCCCTTAAATTACATGGGGAAGTAAATGCCGAGGAACCGGCGGCTGACGAACAAACCAATCCATCAACTGCAGAGGGGCATAGCCTCCATGTTGATGCCGAGGAAGAGGCGACCGAGGAAACTAGCCTTGTCCAAAGGAGATCAGGCTCCAAGAGAACGCCAACTGTTAGCGCCGAGGAGCCTGCGGCTAAACGGGCAAGCGTCAGTGCAGCCCCCAACGTTGATGCTCCCCCTCCCTTAACCGTTCAAACTATCAAGACTGTTGAGGAGGCCGACGAGCTGGCCAAGAGTATGTCCCTCAACGTTCCCCGTCTTAAGGGACTTCCCCTGTTGGCAAGGGAGGGACCCTTAGTGAGATTGGGCCGAGCTCCCATTCAAAGGGCTATGGACGAGGATGCCTACGAGGCATTCTGTAAAGAGGCTCCCAACGAAGATACCTTGCTCTGCCACAAGGGACTCTTGATTGCTGAGGTAAATGTTGGTCCTTTTCTTGTTTACTGCCCTTGATATTTGCTTACCTTTCTAATAACGATTTCTCTTTCAGCTGGCTTCTGTCACGGCGTACGAGAATGTACTAGCCAAGAAGAAGACAAGGCGCCTGAATGAGGCCAAGGCTGCCCAAGCGAAGAGTGAAAATGATAAGGCTTCCTTGGCTAAGCTTTTAAAGGCCAAGGACGCTGAACTTGTGGCAGCCAAGGCCAAGGTGGAGGCCGAAGTGAAAAGGGCCGAGGAAGAAAAGGCCAAGGCCGAGGAACATCTCCGGCATAAGGAAGAGGAGCTTGCCCAGGCAAAGGCTGATAAGGCCGAGCTTCAAACCAAGGCCGATGAAGCTGAGGCTAAATGCCGGGGATTGGAAGCTACCCTCCCGGCTAGGGAGGAAGAGGCCGTAGCTCGGTTCAAGGAGAGCTCGGCTTTCAAGGAATTGATGATGGCCAGCTCGGCCTTCAGAGAGGCCGTGGACGAGCAGACGGCCACTATGTTTGAAGATGGCTATCTTCATTTGGCCCGGAGCATTTTGGCTGATCCTTCCACCGGTCTGGACATCAATAAGGTTGCCCAGCTAATTTGGTGGGATCAATATGCCGAGGAAGTCGTGGCTCTCCATCACTTGGGTCCCCTATTCTCGAAAGCAACTTGGAGCTAATGGCCGCCAAGGATGCTCACGCCAGGAAATGTGGAGGCCGGCCTCTGTTGTCCCCGGCAATATAAAAGACCTGGTGGAGGCGATCCAGGACGCTGAAGAGCCCGAGGTCATAGAAGCCGAGGTGGAAGGAGGGACCGAGGAAACTAATGCCTTCTCTGAACAAACGGTTCTTCCTCCCCCCGGCACTATCACTGAAGACTGGCTGGACAAGCCCTTTGATGACATGCATCAGTCTTAGGATAGCTTTTTTTCTTTGTTCTGTAATAGATGGTAGGACTTTTGTAATTTTTTGAATATCAATGAAAATCCTTTTGTCATGATTCGTGTTATTTCCATAACTTGCTCATATTTTTGTATGCTAGGCCGAGGCACTAGACTTAAGAAGTCGGGATCCAAGGAAGGTTCCTTACTCCCAGATGTTGGGCAAAGTGGTTAGGCCGAGGAAATACTCCTCGGCTTTAACTATGCTCTTTAGTTATTTAGGCCGAGGAGGGTTTCCTTGGCTGTAAGGTGTTGTAATCCTGAATCAGAGTTGACTCATGGTAGGAGGTTTGTCAAGCCATTAGGCCGAGGAAAGTCCTCGGTCTTGGCTGTTAGTCGCCTAAGTCAAGGTGGACCTCGATCGGAAGTGTTGTAAGCCATCAAGCCAAGGAGGTTTCTTGGCCGTTGGTATCCCGAGTCAAGGCGGACCCTTGACAGATATGTTGTAAGCCATCGTGCCAAGGAGGTCCCTTGGTCTTGGCCGCTTGGTATCCCGAGTCAAGGTGGACCTCGACAGATATGTTGTAAGCCATCGTGCCAAGGAGGTCCCTTGGTCTTGGCCGCTTGGTATCCCGAGTCAAGGTGGACCCTTCGACAGATGTGTTGTAAGCCATCGTGCCAAGGAGGTCCTCGTCTTGGCCGCTTGGTATCCCGAGTCAAGGTGGACCCTTGACAGATGTGTCAGAAGAGCCATCGTGCCAAGGAGGTTCCTTGGTCTTGGCCGTTGGTATCCCGAGTCAAGGTGCGACCTTGACAGAATGTGTTGTAAGCCATCAGGCCAAGGAGGTTCCTTGGTCTTGGCTGTTTGGTATCCTGAGTCAAGGTGGACCCTTGACAGGATGTGTTGTAAGCCATCAGGCCAAGGAGGTCCCTTGGTCTTGGCTGTTTGGTATCCTGAGTCAAGGTGGACCCTTGACAGGATGTGTTGTAAGCCATCAGGCCAAGGAGGTTCCTTGGTCTTGGCTGTTTGGTATCCTGAGTCAAGGTGGACCTCGACAGGATGTGTTGTATAGAAGAGTCGGGGATGCAGTCCTCATCTTCTGATGTCTGTATGAAGAGTTGATAGTTGCTTGGCGTGCTGGAAGAGACTGTTTTCATAAAACTGAAATGCGATTACAACTAACTGCAAACCTATCAACTAATCAAAACTAAAAGACAGGAAATAAGAAACTAATCTACTGTAAGATAAACTAGACTAGTGATAGTATTTTCTAAGGTTGTCGGAGTGCCAGGGATGCTTGAGGTCCTTCCCCTCCTTGGTCTTCAATCTGTAGGTCCCTTCTCGAATGACTTGAGTGATGATATAAGGACCTTCCCAATTTGGGGAGAGCTTGTTCTGCCTCGTCTTTCGTCCAAAGAGCTTCAATTTTTCTGAGTACCCAATCGCCTACTTGGAATACTCTTCTGATGACCCTCTTATCATGATACGCCTTGGTCCTTTGTTTGTAATTCACCATCCTCATCTGTGCAGCTAGTCGTTTCTCATCTATCAGGTCCAGGTCCAGGAGCCTATTGACCTTGTTGACTTGCTCATCGTAATGGGAATTTCTCACCGTAGGGATGGCCATCTCCGGCCCGGTGCATAGCCTCGGAACCGAAGGTTAGTGCGAATGGGGTTTCCGGTTGGCCCGGGGTGGTTGTGCGGCGAAACTGACCCCATAAGGCTAGGGGAAGTTCGTCCAACCATCTACCATCGCGTCCTTCAAGGTTCTTGGTGAGGGCGGTTAGGACCAGTTTGTTTGCTGCTTCTGCTTGGCCATTGACTTGTGGTCTGCTAACTGAAGATTTTGCATGGCGGACTTTTACTCTTCCCAACTCTGTAGTGAATGCTGTGGAGAATTGCACCCTACGATCGTAGACAATTGTATGTGGAAGGCCGAATCTGCACCAGATGTTGTCATGGACAAAGTTGATCGCGTTCTCTTCTGTTATCTTGGCTAATGCCTTGGCTTCTATCCACTTGGAGAAGTAATCAACAGCTACTATGAAAACAGTCTAGGATCCGGCTAAAGGCCCAAATCCAAGCGATTATTGCTCCGGTGATTGCAAGGCCTGAAAATAAGAGAAAACACGTAAACTAAGCCGGGGCGGATCCGGCTAAAGGCCCTCCGGCGTGAGAGTAAGTTCACGGTTTGTATATGAGAAAACAAATTGACAGAGTTTTCCCAATGTAAAAAGTCACGTACCTAATAATGAGCCATGAGGCTTGTATTTATAAGGATGGATTGATAGAATCCATGTTGAAATAAACTTGTAAAGAGATAAGATGTAATCCTAAGAGAATTACATCTGTTAAGGAGTCATTGTTTGACTTGGATTGGTGTAGCTGATTACAATCTGGATTCACTACTACATTTCTGACCTAATGTAACGCCAATTTTCGTTGCATTAGGGCCCAAAAACCGTTACATTAGGCCTAATGTAACGCCAAATGGCCGTTGCATTCTCTTGCGTTGCATTAGGTCTAATGCAACGAAATAGTAAGCTAATGTAACGCCAGAACTTTGGCGTTGCATCAGGTAAATACCTGATGCAACGCCAATTTTAAAACTATATGAACACCTAATGCAACGCCAAAAAGAACCTAATGCAACGCCAATTTAAAAAGTGGTTGAATACCTAATGTAACGCCAAAAAGTAGATGAGTACCTAAAATTTATTACATATTTTCACAATTTTATTAATTTTATTAATTTTTTAATTTTCTTTTTTTCAATATTTTTTATTTTCGCTAATTTGATATTTTTATTAAAAAAAAATTATATATATATATATATATATATATATATATATATATATATATATATATATATATATATATATATATATTTATATACTTTTTTGTTTATATTTTTAAATCAGTCCCTTAAGTTCTATTATTGTCAAATCAGTCCCTTAAGTTATATTATTGTCAAAACAGTCCCTTAAACTTCCTTTATACCCTAACTACCATCAACCACCATCAACTACCACCAACCACCGTCTCAATCACCGGCCGGCAACACCATCCCTCTACCATCACCATCGTCACTAACAACAACACCATTAAACCAAATCCATCAAATCTGAGAGACACCGTTCGATTAAGTATCTTCAAAACAAAAATCAAAACGAAATTAAGTATCTTCAAAACAAAAATAGAAGAAATCAAATCTTCAAAACAAAAATCAAAACGAAATAGAAGAGACACCGTGGCCGTCGCCGGAGACGATGACGGAGAGATGAGGGAGAGACGGAGTGTGCGAAGAGAGAGAAGGAGACGGAGATGACCAGATCTGTGGCCGGAGTGTGCGGAGAGAAGGATACACCGTTCGGTTGCCATTGACGTCGCCGGAGACGAAGGGTAGTGGCGTGGGTTGGGGAAAGAAAAGATGAGGAAGGCAGCCATGGATTATTCGATGGGGAGAGTCGAATTGAGGGGGAAAGGGAAGGGTGGGATTCCGGTGGGTCTGTGGAAAGAGAGAGAGACGGCGAGAGAAATTGCGGAGACATGGATTCCGGTGGCCTGGTCTTCTGCGGTGCGGAGAGAGAGAGAGAAATGAGGAGAGAATTAAACTGAAAAAATGAAAAAATGAAAATAAAGAGAGAGAAATGAGGAAAGTGAGGTATAAAGAGAAAATTAAGAATTTGAAATGGTTTTGTTGTGATGAATTTGGACCATTGGATGTTTATGATTAATGGTCCTATAGGGTATACTCTATACCATATGCCCTATACCATATGCCCTATACCTTATACCCTATACCCTATATCCTATAGGGTATACCCTATACCCTATAGGGTATATCCTATACCCTATACCCTATAGGGTATATCCTATACCTTATACCATATAACCTATACCCTATACCCTATAGGGTATACCCTATACCCTATACCCTATTGGGTATACCCTATATTAGACATGGGCAAACCGGAACCGGAACCGGGCGGAACCGGAGAACCGAACCGGAATCGGAACCGGCAGTAACCTAACCGGGCGAGCCGGAACCTGGCATGAACCGGCAGCCGGTTCCCTGCTCAATCTCGGTCGTGCTTTTGAAAACCGTGGAACCGCCGGTTTGGAACCTAACCGGAACCGGGAACCGGAACCGGGAACCGGCGGTTCGGAATCAGGTGGAACCGGCGGTTTTCGGAAAATTCAAAAAAATTCAAAAATTTGCCCGTTTTTTTCACCTTTTCGATCAAATTTGCCCGTTTTTTTGACTTTTTAAACAATTTTCAGGTAATTAAAAATAAATAAAAAAATAAAACAATCCTTACCTTTCACCTATAAATACACATTCACCTCCACCATTTTATTTTCACAAAACTCTCTTAACTCTCTCTTAATCTTTACTCTCTCTTAATTCTCTCTTAAGTTCTTAACTCTCAAGTCTCAAGATCAAAGCCTCAAATCACTCACCAACATTCATATTCCATAATCCATAATTCCATCCTCATTTTCCATATTTTCATCCATTTTCATAGTCATCATCACTCATCACTCATCATACACACCAAATCACCAATACACCATCATGTCTTCTTTCCTTAGAAACTTAACAAAAAAACGGGTAGCAAGAGCAAAAACAACCAACCTTCTTCATCTTCTCGACTACCACCACCACTACCACCACCACCACCAATTCCAAATGATATTCCCTTTTATGATGGGGGAATGGCGGGGAGAAATGAATGGGAAAATTTAGAAGATGAGGAGGAGGTTCAAGTTGGAGACCAACAATTTCCAATACCGCCTTTCATGTCACAAGAACCACAATATGTAGGAACTCCAAGTACGAAGAAAGTGATGCACATAACCTACCACCACTTGCACCAAGAGGAAGGGGTCGCGGTCTTCGTGGAGGCGGTCGACAAGGTCAACCGCCTTCTCCTAAAATTCGTGAACCGAAGTCCTCAATTTTTATTCGTCACTTTAGGAAGGAGCTCGGAGTGGACAAACATGGTGAGGAGGTTTGGAAAGTGATATGTAACTATTGTGAAAATGTTTATACTTGGAAGGATGGCAATGGATACGGCACTTATACCAAGCATGTTCGAGTTCATCATCCTACCGAATTTGGCATAGATCCAACTCAAACACAACTCCAAGGAGTTTCGACTTCTTCGATGGGCGCTGTAGGTACGTCTTCTTCTTCCACTACATTTCATTATAGTGAACAAAACCATAGAAGAGGTATGGCAAAATTTGTTTGTGTTAAATGTCTTTCCTTTAGTTTTGCCGATGATGAATTCTATGAAGATTTTGCTAAACTCTCTCTTAACCCCGCTGCAAAAAGAATACCACGTAGAACTCTCACACGTGATATTGCAAAAATAGTCGGGGAATATAAATATGGTTTAATACAAACATTTGCTAATTTATCTCAACAAGTTTCTATTTGTTCGGATATATGGAGTGATAACCGTTGTGAACATTTTTATATGGGAGTAACTTGTCATTGGATCGACAATTCTTGGACCATTCAAAAGAGATTGATTGCATATAGAGATTTTGATGATGAGCATACCGCACACAATATTGCACTTAAACTACAAAGTATTTTACAAGAATATAATTTAGTTACTAAAATTTTTTCAATGTCTTTTGATAATGCTAGCTCTAATACTGCAAGTTTACCGGAACTAATTGGTATTTGTAAACCGGTATTAGGTGGAAATTTTTTTCATATTAGATGTTTTTGTCATATTTTAAATTTATGTGTGCAAGATGGTCTATCTGCTTTACAAGATTCAATTATTCCTATTAAACGAGGTATACAGTTTATTATGAGAAAAAGTTCCAATCAAAGAAAATGGAGAGACTATTGCAAGGCAAATGATATCCGTCCCAAAAAATTTTCAATGGATGTTACAACTAGGTGGAATTCTACCTATAAACTTTTAGCGGATTCTTTTCTTTATAAGGAACAAATTTGCTTGTTTTTGTCTTCCGTTGGTTACAAATACCCCTATTTCCTCATCAATGGAATGCTTGTGGAAGCATGATCAAATTGTTGAAAAATTTCAAGGATGCCACTGTCATGTTATCCGGTACGTATTATCCTACTTCTAACTTAGTTGTTGATCATAGTACTATTATTTCGGGTACATTTTGTGAATTTAAAGATGATCCCATAATTGGTCCAGTCATTGTTAGCATGAAGGAAAAATGGTTGAAATATTTTGAGACAATTCCAAGTATTTTTTTAATTGCAAAAATTTTAGATCCAAGGGTTAGAATGGATGGTTTGGAACAACTTCTTACATATTACTATCAAAATTTGTTTGATGCAAATGATCCCCGTTTTCCAAATATTGATCAAATATTGTCCGATGCGAAAAATGAATTTTTAAATGTTTTTAAAGAGTACAACTCAATTTATGGTGGTGCTAGTACAAGTGAGGCTCCTCCTCGTCAAACTAGCGAAACGGACAACTCTTTTTTGACTTCTTATTATGGAAATAGAAAGCGCTCTAGAGGAAGCGGTTCTAATGCGGAATTTGAAAAATATTTGAACACGGAATTTGAATATGATGATGAGGTTGAATTTTGCATTTTACATTGGTGGGCCAAGAGGGCGAGTTCTTATCCTATTGTTTCTAGGATAGCAAGAGAAATATTTGCTTCTCCGCATCAACGGTTTCGGTTGAGCACGCTTTTAGCATTGGTGAAAATATTGCGGATCCGCAACGTGCAAATTTAACTGTTGAAAATTTAGAAAATCAAAATTTGTTGAATGATTGGGTCAAAGCGGAGAAAAGAGATCAAGAGCCAAAGTTTTCCTCATCCGATGAAGATTTCTTTGATTCAACATCGGGAAGTGACGAGAACAATGACACAATCCCAATGGCCCAAATGTAAGTTGATGTAATTTATATAGTTTAATTTGTATAATTTAATTTGTTGCTTTGTTTTATTTTATATATTAGGTTTTTTTTAGATTAGATTGTTATAATTTAGATAAATATTGTAAAATACTAAGAACGAGGTTAAGGCTCCTTATGTCCTCCCTTACTTATAAAAGGGCAAGGTTGGTTGTCCCCCTCATTGTAACATTTTAACAATTATTAATAAAATTTAAGGGTACCGTCCCTTTTTCTTTTATAAAATATGTTAAAATAATTTGTTTATTATTCATCTTCATCCAAATTTGTTAGAATCTTAACGGTTTGATGGCTTAAAAGAGAAGAAAAGGAAAAGGAAGTGACCAAAGTGCACCGACCAAACTTTGGGGTTCTTTGGAATTTGGCGTGGGCGGTCGCCCATCTGCATTGGGCGGTCGCCCATGTGTGCGAAGAGTTAAACATTGCTTGAATTTGGATATGGGCGGTCGCCCACCTCTATTGGGCGGTCGCCCGTGTGTGCGAAGAGTTAAACATTGCTTGAATTTGGATATGGGCGGTCGCCCGCCTCATGGGCGGTCGCCCGCTTGGACGGTTTTCAAAAAAAAAAAAAAGGCCAAAAAGGCAGGAACCTGAGTGGGCAGGCGGAACCCGAGGCATCAAGGAACCGGAACGGGAACCGGATTTAGGCGGTCCCGTCCAGGTTCCTCCACCCCGGAACCCGGAGCGGTTCGGAACAGGCCAGGCAGGAGCCAGGATGCCCGTCTACACCACATATCCTATAGGGTATATCCTATACATACCACATAGGGTATACCTATACATATAGGGTATACCCTATACCCTATAGGGTATAGGGTATACCCTATACCATATTCCCTATACCTTATACCCTATATCCTATAAGGTATACCCTATACCCTATAGGGTATACCCTATACCCTATACCCTATACCTTATAGGGTATACCCTATACCCTATAGGGTATACACACATACCATATGCCACATACCTTATACATACCACACATATACATAGGGTATACCTATAGGGTATAGGGTATAGGGTATAGGGTATAGGGTATAAGGTATAGGATATAGGTTATAGGGTATAGTGTATAGGGCATAGGGTATAGGGTATAGGGTATAGTGTATAGGGTATAGTGTATAAGGTATAGGGTATATGGTATAGGGTATAGGGTATAGGGTATAGGGTATATGATATATGATATAGGTTATAGGGTATAGTGTAGGGTATAGGGTATATGTTATAGGATTTTGGCGTTGCATTAGTAATTTAGGCGTTACATTAGGATTTTGGCGTTGCATTAGTAATTTAGGCGTTACATTAGGATTTTGGCGTTGCATTAGACTCGTTACATTAGCTCTGGCGTTGCATTAGATGCGTTACATTAGCTCTGGCGTTGCATTAGATGCGTTACATTAGCTCTGGCGTTGCATTAGCCGTTACATTAGCTCTGGCGTTGCATTAGATGCGTTACATTAGCTCTGGCGTTGCATTAGATGCGTTACATTAGCTCTTGGCGTTACATTAGATGCGTTACATGCGTTACATTAGGTCAGAAATGTAGTAGTGATTGAATCACGAAGGTGTAATCCTTGTTGTATAAGGATTGTATGTTCTGCTAACCGGAACGCCGAGGAACACAAATGTTTTACCTCGGCCTTAACAAATAGACCGAGGTAAATGATTCTGCTTCCTCGTCATTTGGAGATTGGCCGGTACGGAGATATGCCGAGGTAAATGATTTTGTTTCCTCGTCATGGTGGAGAATGCCGAGGTAAGAACTTTAATTTCTTAGTCTCTTGCTGCATAACGGCCCAAACATGTTGACGTAAGGCTGAGATAAACGCTCCTCGTCATATAAGGAAGACCTTACTCGGCCCTGATACTTGGCTATTTTGATAATATTCATGGCCCAATTCAATTAGGCCCAGCTTGAGCAAACCCATATTCGTATCTCGGTTTATACTGTTCATATAGTTTCTTGAGGAAATGGTATAACAAGTAGGAGATTCTAGAGAGAGAAATGAACCAGAACACCTAATAGTGGAAAGGAGATTCTAGAGAGAGAAAGACGGTGGACGGAGGAGGAGGTGCGTGGTGATCGGAGAGCAGCCGATCATTAATTAAGGGAACATTATTATGAAAATAAAATAAAATTAGGAACATTAAATGTTGAAAAGTTAGTTGTATACTCCCTCCTTCCTTCCCAGAAAAGCTTATCTAGTTAATTCAACTCAGTTCAATCAAGTTCAACTTTGACCAAACTTTAATATCAATTAACTTATCATAATAAAAATCTAAAAATTATTATCCATAAAATAATCAAATGATTTATCAATATCAATTATTAAAATTTCATAGAATGAATAGATTGATATTAATATTTGGTCAAAGTTCATCTCTGTTGACTTGCTACTGTAGCAACTGGGTAAGATAATATGAGACGGAGGGAGTAGGTGTTACTTAAAAAAAAAAAAGACAAAAAAAAGTAACAGTGGTTAAAATATTAAAGTTGAAATAATGATCAAATCTCTCATAGATATGAAAGAGCTAAAATTTATTAATAAAAATCCCTAATTAAAATCACCAATCTTATTTTTACTAAATTACAACAAATATAAATGTTGAGAATCATGTACCCAGAAAAAAAAAATACAATGTTATCAAAACAAATAACCAAAAAAATTAAAACTGTATAGTTAAATTTTACACGGGTAAAATTGCACAATGGAGACTTACAAGAAAGAACTGCGCCCAACAAAAACCTCAAAATGATCTTTCTAATTTTTTGTCGCTATTCAAATTAGCTTTGAACAATAATAATAAATTGATTCAATTATATTAATGTGAATCTAAAATTCGTAATTGATACACACTCAACAATATATGTTGCTCAAAGTCATAATAATAAAAAATAAAATAAAAATGGGAATGTGGCTTTGGGACGGAGGGAGTATATGATAGTGAGCACATAAACTAGATATATTTACACAAGAACTTTTATCATATAACCAACCATTAACATATACAGGTGAAAAGAAGATGAATCCATATAGTAAAATATTTGACAAACCTCATATCAGCAACTGGAAGCTCCATCTTTCCGTTTGATCTTCTTTCTTAATCACTTTTACGCATGCAGGCAAGAATGGCAGCTTGAAAAACACCATCTCGCGAGGAGTAGCAGCAAAACATCAACCCCATGCATGCATCTTGATCTAATCTCCCCGCCGGAAGATTATTTTATTAAGACCAAGAAAACAAAATTCCGATGTGGATATCAGGGGCGGAGCCAGGAATGCCCCCGAAAATTTTTTTTCGGGTCGGACAAGTAAAAAATGGGTCGGAACCATGAAATACAATGTATTTTAGTTAACAAAAATGATAAAAGTAAATAATTCAAAAAACGATTGAAATAATGTTGAAGTATTTAACGCAAACAATTTATTAAAATATATTACTCGTACAAAAAAGAAATTCAAATTTGCTAATTAAACTTGGGATAATAGGAAGAAAGACCAAAAACAAAAAAAATGGGAAAAGCCTAACGAATTAATTAAGATTGAAAAAATGTGAGAAAATTAGGAGAAAGAGAAAAACAAAACTGTTAAGAAAGAATATAGCAGATGGAAGACAAAATTAATTGAAAATGTAGGTAGCGGGGTTCGAGCATGGATTTAAAAGGAAACAGCGAAGCTTTAGCTTGTACCCCCTTCTACCGCTGAACCATACCCATTTGGTGTTAATCTTGAAGTTAATTATATATATACATATATAACAAAAATATGGTGGGGCGAAAAAAAATTTTCCAGCTGCGTTTTCAGTGGGGGGCGAATGCACACCTGCCCCCGGATCCGCCCCTGGTGGATATTATGTTTTGCTGCTACTGCTCGTGGGATGGATCTAACAAGAATATATCGAATACAACAATTAAAACAACTCCTTTTCAATTCTCTCTCACCGTTGGAGCGTGTGTGTGTGTGTGTGTGAGAGAGAGAGAGAGAAGAGAGAGTGGCCGGGAAGTGGGGAAGAAGATGATGATGAGGGTTAATTTGTTTATGAGGAAGAACTCTTATATATATAGTCATCACTCTGATCATGCGTAGAACAAACGCTTGTATCCTAATTAACGGTCTGATTTGGTCAACGCAGAATTGGAAAAAGGAAACTCGTCGAATCATTTACAAGAGGTTCATATCCATCTCAACTCAAGGTTCTAAAAAGCACTAGCGGATGCTAGGCGGCGGAGTCGGGCCTAGCTGGCACCCAGGCGAGAGTCGAGATTAGATTAGTCGGGGACTAGCTGGCGGGGGCTCAGAATGCGTTGGGAGAGGGCCTAGCGCCTAGACGGGAATTAGACGCCATTAAGCGGGATCGTTTAGAACACTGATCTATCTATATATGTAAGTCTTAATTATTAATACAATCCTTATATACTCCCTCCGTCCCACCCATCTTAAGAAAAATTGAAATGGCACGGGGATTAATGAATATTATTATAGTATTAGGAGAGAGAATGACTGGAAGAAGTGTTGTGAGTGTGAAAAATTAAATAGGAGAGAGAATGAGTGGGATGAATAGTGAGTGAATTGTTATTGTGAGTATGACATGTGGGTCCCATTAAATATAAAATTAAAAAAAGGTATTTCTATTTGCACAATGCAAATTCTATGTGCACAATGTGTTCCTAGATAAAAGATATCCATTAATTTTTTTCTAGGTCTTTGTTAATTTTGGGATTTGAACTTCAAATCCTATCATCTATACCCTAACTCCTATACTAAAACTAATTAATTGCATTCTTCTTCTTTCTTTTTTTTTTTATTTTTTATCCCATTAGACTTGAGCTCTCCTTTTTTTTTTCATTCTTCTAGTTTCTGAAATACTTAGTTTATTAATCCAACAATACTATAAATTTTGAAAATTTTTCTTATAAAACGTTTATAATTTCATTAATAGGCTTTTTATCCAATATTAAAAATTAAGCCTATAATTGTTTATTGGTCCATCATTAGGGTCTCAAATTAATTTGTGCACGTATAAGTAAAAGAGGTAAAAATGATATAAAATTGTCAAAAAATTATATAAAAAATTATTAGTCCCTTGATCTCAGACTAATAATCCTACTTTTCTTTTTGAAAGGTATCAGACTAAGAGTCCTACTTTTTGATTTATTCCCAAAAATGCAAATAATGAATACTCAATTTTAGACTTTTTTTCCTTTTATAGAATTACATAAAAAAAAAATACTTACTACCTTATTTTTTATCCACTTGAATCATACATAGTATTTTGAACAATTTTTTTTTTTATTTTCTTTTTTTTTCTCTTCTAAAAAAGAAGGGGATCAACACATTTCACCGCTCCCCCCTTGATGCACTTCACAGAGGCGCCTAGCTATGCTAGGGAGGGCAATGTCATTCCCTCTAACCACTGGTGGGGAAATCGAACCCATGACCTCCAGGTTGAAAGCCATGAACTCTAACCATCAACTCACTTACACATGTTTTCTCATTTCGTAATGTTTTCTAATAAATATGCAAACTCTTAGTATGACTCTTGATATGGAACGTAGGGAATATATATATATATATATATATATATATATATATATATATATATATATATATATATATATATATATATATATATATATATATATACTCCCTCCGTCCCACGTGAATGGAAATTTATTTCTATTTTGGTCCGTTCCACGTAAATGCAAACTTCTCAAAATGGAAATAAATATTTCACTTTTACACTCACAACATTCTCTCTCCTCACTATTCCCCCCACTCATTCTCTCTTCTATTTAATTTTTCATACTCACAACATTTAACTTTTTCTCTTTCTTACATCACTTTTCCTAATTCCCACACTCAAAAGTTGGTTTACATTCATGTGGGACGGAGGGAGTATATATATATATATATATATATATATATATATATATATATATATATATATATATATATATGTATATATGTATATATATATATACATATATATATATATATACATATATATATGTATATATACATATATATATGTATATATATATACATATATATTAATAACCCGATTGCTTCGACGTAAAATCAATGTGATATTTCATATTCTAAGCATTGCAAGTAGTATGACACACCTTCCCTTTCAATCTAGTTCATCATAATTGTATTAACATGTTGTTATCGCAATTAGACATGATAACAGTAACCATCACAACCATCACAACCAAGTAACAAAGATAGGAGTGTGCTCGATGCATACTCTCAAGCCATAGTTGACATATTTCAAACATAATTGTGCAACTACATGGGCTACTCCATATTTGAATCAAATTAATGTACTAATTAACAAAAATATTTATATTTTAATTGTACTGTTGAATTTGTTATCGTCGGCCGAATCGAAGATACGAAATAAATTAACCTAGTCTGTTGACTTATTCCAGATGTTTTAATTATATAAATCTCTTAATTTCTTTAATTTAGATATTAGTATTATAAATTTATATACATAATATTTATAATATAAATTAATTTTATACAGAACTATATTGAAATTAATCGAAACTCGAAAGAAAATTTATAAATTAAAATATAACTATAACTAAAAATATCATAATATTAATATTAAGAAAATTAAGTAAGTAGATCATTCTAACTTTCGTATTAGTATAATAAAGTCTAGTTAAATAGAGAGACTATATAATTATTAGGAGATTAGGATGAAAAGTAAGAAAACCAAAAACAAGGTCTTCAATCATGACTAACTCACACAACTTTTCATACTCTTAATTAGCTGTTTAGTACTTCTAGGATTTTTACACATTATTTTAATATAAAAAAATGTGTAAATAGTAGGACCCTTAAAAAAAACTTTCCATTTTTGAAATTTTTAAGATCGGCGGGACGCCCAAAATGGAAAGTTTTCTTAAGATCGGCGGGACGGAGGGAGTATATACACACCTAACAAATCATTCCAATATACTTCCCAAGTGATTCCACTCGTATACAAATCATAATTTTCTTTTTAGTTCTTTTCAAAGTATCATTATTTTTTTTAAAAAATAAAATAATATAATTGTTAATCATAAAACAAACATATACAAATAAATAAAATATAATAACAAGTCAACTGATATATGGAGAATATAGTGCGAGAGGATTGTTAATTGAGAGTCCAATAATCTTCGCAACTCATCTCTTTTATTACTACCTTCTCTCAAGCTTCTCTCAAGTCATGACACGAGATCATAAGTACCACTATCATACTGTCAACTAATGGTTACGCTTTGTTGATGACATAATCATGATCTCGATCTAATTAGTTGTTATATCATCATCAGTGATACACAATTTGGTAAATAAATATGGTACATATGATCTATTCTCGTTCATTGAATATTTAAATTTTATTTTGAGAGATATTTGCCAAAATGTTAAATTTAAGCATCTTTGGGATTTCATCATATTGGCAAGTCTAAGTGTGTGAACTAGAATTAATTGAATGATGAGAGAAAATTTAGTAGTGTAGTTAATAGGGAAGGGAAGCATGAGGTGAATAAGCCTCGAGAATCGTTTTTAACATACACCCAAGAGCAAAACAAATAATTTGAGCCAAATTAAAATTACTACTACTAAATAAAAACTAAACTAAATTACTTAAAATCTATAAATGCGTCTCATTTATTTGGGTTACATTTCTTTATTTCTTATTCTTATTTTTTTGCCACTTAAACTAAATAGTATAATAATGATTCTTTTCAAACTCATACATACTCCCTCCGTCCCACCTTAGTGTAGACTAAGGTGGTGGACACAATAACTAAGGAATATTATTAAGATAATGAAAATGTGTGGTAGAAAATGAAGAGAGAGAATGAGTGGAGTGAATAGTAGGTTGGTTGAATAAATTGTATGGTGGAAAATGAAGAGAGAGAATGAGTGGGTGGGGTAGGGAAAATAAAAAATAATAAAAAAATTTCTAATTTTGACAGTCTACACTAAGGTGGGACGGACAAAAAAGGAAAGAAGTCTACACTAAGGTGGGACGGAGAGAGTATATATTTATATTGAAGAATTTACAACATTGTATAGTATAATAAACTAGAGCAAGCCCGTGTCCAAGGACACATGTGTTGTTTGTTTGTTTGTTTTTTTTTTTTTAAATTACTTTTTTTTAAATTATTTTTTTTTAAAGGGCAAAATGGGAAAGGGACAACTTAGTAAGGGCAAAATGAAAAATTTGGCATATGACACTATTCATTCAACTGTTTACATGATAAGGTGGCATGTTGCCATTTATAATATCTTTGAGTCTAGTTTCCAACACAGTTTTCGGATTGCCGTTTGGATTTTTCTAGAATAAATTATGATCAGTTTACCAAGGCTGCGCATGAAGAGATGTACATCCTAATTTGGCCAAGACTTTTGGCTTTTTATGTTTCTAGACCTTTTTATCTACTCTTAATAAATATTTAGGTAATCTTAACTTGGAGGGATGTTTCAAGATTAGTATAAAAACCCCTTAAAGTGCATTTGTAAGGGAGGAGTTGAGTTTATAAAGAAAGATTAAGTCTTTGACTTGTTTAAGAATATGGATTTCTTCATGTTTTATCTTATCCCTTAGGTTAGGTTCCTTTGGGTGGTGATTTTGGTTCTTTTTCCTTTGTGGATTCCTTGGAATATTGAGTTGTTTAACCTAGGAGGGTTCACTTGTATTTCCTCCTATGTCTTCTCCATTTTTCCGGCATCAGAATGGTAGGTCGATATGCTTCCGCGGC
This sequence comes from Adenophora triphylla var. japonica, assembly GCA_022495995.1. Taxonomy (NCBI): domain Eukaryota; kingdom Viridiplantae; phylum Streptophyta; class Magnoliopsida; order Asterales; family Campanulaceae; genus Adenophora; species Adenophora triphylla. The sequence continues at coordinate 116,019 of JAFEMH010004843.1, read as the reverse complement.
ATTACCAAGCAAACCGGGATGTGATGGTGAGAGATCTACGGAGACAAGTGCAGCAACTCAAGCGTCGTCTTGCACCCTAAGAGACTTTGGATATGATGATTCATGTCATGATTCAATGTTGCTGACAATAAGTGATCGTGAGAAGATTTCCCTTTCCAATCACACTTTTGATGAGGTGTCGATTGAAGAGGCTTCTCATAGATTTGATTATCAATTTAACCTTACATTCCAAAAGGTTTATGACCATGAGATTTTTGAAAATATTGAATGGCCATTTTCATATTCAATAAGTGAATAAGTTTTCGTTGATTGGAATAAACCTCCCACCTACGATGAATATCCAATCTATGACAAAGAAATTGAGGAGTCGATTAGTGTTCCTAAAGATCAAACTTACGATGAAGAGAGTGAAGTATCCACCGACATATACCGACATAATTGCGTGAAGGTAAGATTGTTTAAATTTTTGGATTTTTGGTATTATGATAGCGCGAAATTAAAGAAATATTTATGCTTCTTCTTTTGGCCCATTCATCACAAAATTATTCAAAGTAAAAGATGTTTTTGGAAGATTCTTAGTCACTTTAAAATTTGAGGACGAATTTTCTCCAACCAAGGGAGAATAATGCGGGAAACAACCCTTCATATATCCTTGAGGTTCATTATTGGTGGAGTGGGTTGTTGGTTCAAGAAACTATTGAAAATACGAGTTTTATGGGGCTGTCCAAAATAATACAGAACCAGATTTTGGGTTCACTTCAAGGGCATTCTGGTAATTATATACATATACTCTGCAGACGAATTATATATCAACGTAAATATTTTTGAGTCTAGTTTCCAACACACTTTTTGGATTGCCGTTTGATTTTTTCTAGAATAAATTATTATCAGTTTACCAAGGCTGCGCATGAAGAGATGTACATCCAAATTTGGCCAAGACTTTTGGCTTTTCATGTTTCTAGACCTTTTTATCTACTCTTAATAAATTTTTAGGTAATCTTTATTTGGAGGGATGTTCCAAGATTAGTATAAAAACCCCCTTAAAGTGCATTTTTAAGGGAGGAGTTGAGTTTATAAAGAAAGATTAAGTCTTTGACTTGTTTAAGAAGATGGATTTCTTCATGTTTTATCTTATCCCTTAGGTTAGGTTCCTTTGGGTGGTGATTTTGGCTCTTTTTTCTTGGTGGATTCCTTAAAGAATATTTAGTTGTTTAACCTAGGAGTGTTCACATGTATTTCCTCCTATGTCTTCTCCGTTTTTCCGGCATCAGAATGGTATCAGAGCTATGGTCGATATGCTTCCGCGACATTACCATGCAAACCGGGATGTGATGGTGAGAGATCTACGGAGACAAGTGCAGCAACTCAAGCGTCGTCTTGCACGCTACGAAACTTTGGAATATGATGATTCACATCATGATTCAAAGTTGTTGACAATAAGTGATCGTGAGAAGATTTCCCTTTCCAATCACACTTTTGATGAGGTGTCGATTGAAGAGGCTTCTCATAGATTTGATTATCGATTTAACCTTATATTCCAAATGGTTTATGACCTTGAGATTTTTGAAAATATTGAATGGCCATTTTCATATTCAATAAGTGAAAAAGTTTTCGTTGATTGGAATAAACCTCCCACCTACGATGAATATCCAATCTATGACAAAGAAATTGAGGAGTCGATTAGTGTTCCTAAAGATCAAACTTACGATGAAGAGAGTGAAGTGTCCACCAACATATACCGACATAATCGCATGAGGATAAGCTTGTTTAAATTTTTGGATTTTTGGTATTATGATAGCGCGAAATCAAAGAAATATTTATGCTTCTTCTTTTGGCCCATTCATCACAAAATTATTCAAAGTAAAAGATGTTTTGGGAAGATTCTTAGTCAATTTAAAATTCGAGGACGAATTTTCTCCAACCAAGGGAGAATGATGCGGGAAACAACCCTTCATATATCCTTGAGGTTCATTATTTGTGGAGTGGGTTGTTGGTTCAAGAAACTATTGAAAATACGAGTTTTATGGGGCTGTCCAAAATAATACAGAACCAGATTTTGGGTTCACTTCAAGGGCATTCTGGTAAAATATATACATATACTCTGCAGACGAATTATATATCAACGGAAAGATCTTTGTGTCTAGTTTCCAACACACTTTTCGGATTGCCGTTTGGATTTTTCTAGAATAAATTATGATCAGTTTACCAAGACTGTGCATGAAGAGATGTACATCCGAATTTGGCCAAGACTTTTGGCTTTTCATGTTTCTAGCCCTTTTTATCTACTCTTAATAAATTTAGGCAATCTTAACTTGGAGGGATGTTCCAAGATTAGTATAAAAACCCCTTAAAGTGCATTTGTAAGGGAGGAGTTGAGTTTATAAAGAAAGATTAAGTCTTTGACTTGTTTAAGAAGATGGATTTCTTCATGTTTTATCTTATCCCTCATGTTAGGTTCCTTTGGGTGATGATTTTGGCTCTTTTTCCTTGGTGGATTCCTTAAAATATTGAGTTGTTTAACCTAGGAGTGTTCACTTGTATTTCCTCTTATGTCTTCTTCATTTTTCTGGCATCATACTTGATAATATAAAATAATATTATTGTTGGTTATTTTATTCCGACGCCCTCTTGCTCAACTGCATTATTATGAAAATTTATATCAAGTTGGGGGATTCAACTGCTACCTCGGCCCTTGTGGGTGGCTACATAAAGCATTTGTCTTAACTTCTAAAAAATCTATATATAAACTTTTAAGGGCAGAATGAATGAAAACCTAATTGACCCACCCCTACCACATAACACAAACACATGAAATTAATCCGAATTCTCTCTCTCCTTTTCAATTTCACCAAATTCCATTTGCTCTTTCCCGCTCCGTCAAGGTCAATTGACGAAATAAAAATAAAAAAACAATTAACCCCCTCCGTTAAGTTCTTGAGCCAAGCTTGTTATTGACAAGGAATTGAAAAGATTGCAATCATCAAAATTTTACAAAATTAAAAGGACTAAGTAGAGACAGAGAAACATTGAGCTGTGATCTATCAGACAAATCAAATTAAAGGTGTGTTTGACGAATCAAATTGATGTGAGTTTGACAAGTGAGTTCAAACTATTAGTGCATGAATGGAGGAAAAATGTCAAGCACACCCGTAGATGGAAAGCTTGGTATTAGAGTGTCAAACATGTTAAAAGCTTGGTAATACATGAACATTTTTTTTTTTCAATTCCATTTCCAATTCCAATCCATAATTGGAAGCTTGGTATTAGATCAGTGTCAAACACATCCGTAGTCATAATTAATGGTAATACATGAACAAACCCATTTTTGTTCTTGGTCAAGAACAAAAATTGAAATTTATTTTGGGACAGAGGTCGTTGGCAAAAATGTCCAAATTTTGGTAAGTACTCTTTTTGTTCCGGATTGAATGTCCTTTTTCGTCGCAAAATGAATGATCTTTTGAAACTACTCCTTCAAATAACTTTGTTTCTAAATAAGATTTTGCAATTTTTTTTATATTTTTGCAAAATTAAATGTTTGAAAGTGAAAAGCAAGAATACATCTGATTTTTTCATATTAAAAATCAATAATTTCAAAATAACCATCAAAATTTCAAATGAACATTCATTTTGGGGCGGAAGGAGTACATTGTTATTTCTGGTACCCATAGCCAGAAGTATATTTCTAGTCAAGCAGTGTAATGGACACAACTTTACCAATACAAATAAATATGTGTGGACCAAATAGAATATTAGAATAAAATAATTTGATCATACTATGTTTTTCCTAGTGGAAGTCTTCCATCAGTTCCCAGTCCCAAAGTTGTGAACATCGCTTACATAGCTTTAATTAGTGGGAACAATAAGAAAATTTATAATTTTCATTGTTTAGGTGCTGATGATCATTTAACATAAAAAATTGCATAAAAAAACTCCGACCAAGCTTTTTGTTGCAATTCGAACCGAACCTTCTATTAACTTGGGGTTAAAAACCACCACTTCCAATTACTTGATTATATTGATAAGTGTTAGGCCCTAACAAAGTGTTTTGTTGAAGATTGATCATTTAACGGGACAAAGTTAAATGGTATAAGAATATGCAATTGTATTTTGCATTGGAGCTCCGGGTCAAAATATATTTTTTAAGACCCTAGTTAATTGAAGATGTCCATTGAGCTTCTTTTTGACCAATAATTGGGATCAGGGTTCGAACTAAACATGTTCATACTGATTATATGAACCCTAATATGGTGCTAATTGACCCACCCCTACCACATAACACAAATAAAATTTTAGAATAAAATAATTTGATCATACTATGTTTTTCTAGTGGAAGTCTTCCACCAATTTCCAGTCACATAAGTTGTGAACATCATTACGTAGCTTTAATTAGTGGGAACAATAAGGCTTAATTTATAATTTTCATAGTCTAGGTAATAATGATCATTTAACAACGAGCAAATACAAGGATTGACTTAATAAAGAGAAAACTGCAAAAAAAATTGTTCAAGTTTTCTCATTGCAATTTAAACATTTAACATAAATAAATTGCATAAAAAACCTCCGACCAAGCTTTTTGTTGCAATTTGAACTGATCCTTTGAAACTGTAAGAATCCTTAATACGATATACTCCCTCCCTCCGTTCGAGTTCAAACTAAAAAACAAAATTGGTATACACGGGGATTGTAAGGAAATTAGTGTATGTGAGTATGACATGTGGGTCCCCTTGATTAATAAAATTGTAATAAAATTTCCATTTTGGGCTTTTGCAATTTTAAGTGGTACACCTAAAATGACAAATTTTACAATTTTAAATGGTCCAAGGGAATATATGGGTACTAAAGAGTAAATAAAACTGTTATCTAGCTACTTGTGAGAACCCTCTAAAGTATCCTCCTTGGAACAACCAAGACCACATTATTCAAATTCCGTGTTATAACTTTTTCTTCCTTTTTGAACAACCCACAAGAGTTTGTTAATATGAAAATGTACACAATCAATACCAAGAGAATTTACTTTTTTAAGAAAAAAAAGAAAAAAGAAAAAAAAAAAACCCTCACTTGTTAATGCACTCTCAGTGGCTGCCTTGTCATTTCTTGGTAATTTCCACAAAAGAACTTTTGGTATCTTAGCAAAACGTATGCATAAGCACATAGCTCAGTGCACTTTTGGTCATTTCTTAGTAATTTTCCAGTAACGCACTTTTGGTAAGAATCCAATCAAGTCCTTACATTTCACTTTTATTTGACTACAGAATACATTTCACACCACCATAAATAGTTTGGATATATTCTGGACTCTGCATAGAATTTGTGAAAAATAATCCCAGCCAGAGTGAATTTCAAGAAAATGTTCAGGATATACATGCACTCCCTTTTCTTTTTCATGATCACTTTAATCTGCACTCATAACCTCCATACAGTTACCCCAATTGGCACAAACGAAACCGATCAGCTTGCGCTGATGGCCATCAAGTCAAAGATTGTTGCTGACCCTGAAGGTGCTTTGGGGTGGTGAATCGATTCTTTCCATTTCTGCCAATGGGAAGGTGTAAAATGTGGTCGGCGCCATAGGAGAGTCACTGCTTTGGATCTTTCCTCCAGAGGTTTATCTGGTTCTTTGTCTCCATTTGTAGGAAACTTGAGCTTCCTCAGGGTGTTATGGCTTTACAATAACACATTTGACGGTGTGATCCCTACTGAAATAGGCCGTTTATTCAGATTGGAGCAACTATTCTTGTTCAATAACTCATTTGGAGGAAATGTTCCGGCTAGTCTTTCAAACTGTACCAACCTAAAATGGCTTCGGGTAGGCAACAATAAGCTTGTTGGGACAATCCTACACGAAGTTAGTTCTTTGTTGAAGCTTGTAATTCTTAGTATTCACATAAACAACTTCACAGGAGAAATACCTCCTTCCATTGGGAATCTCACTTCTCTCGAAATAATTTCTGCATCCTTCAATCATCTTGGAGGAAGCATTCCATATGTCATTGGTCAGTTAAAGAAGCTATGGTTTGTTGGATTGGACGTTAATCAACTCCATGGTACAATCCCTCCATCCTTATACAATCTTTCTTTGCTCTCTAGTTTCAGTATATTAGACAACCAACTAGTTGGAAGTCTTTCAACAGACATAGGTTTGAAGCTACCAAAACTTAAAAACTTTGAAATAGGAGGCAACAAGTTTACAGGACTCCTACCAGTCTCTATTTCCAATTGTTCAAAATTGTCATTATTCAACGTAGGAGATAACCGTTTCCATGGAAAAATAGCAATTGATTTTGGAATGATGCCAAACCTCTGGTATGTAGGTCTATTTGACAATGTTTTTGGAAGTGGGGAACCTGATGAATTGAATTTTATTGCCTCTTTGGTGAACTGTAGAAATTTGCAAATATTAGGCTTTTATAATAACCAATTAAGAGGGCAGCTACCAAGTTGTGTGGGCAATCTCTCAACTCAACTTTCTATTCTATCACTTGGTGATAATTCAATATATGGATCCATCCCTCCATCAATGATGAATCTAGTCAGTCTAGAGGTATTAGCACTGAGTCATAATCAATTCACAGGCACAATTCCTAGTAACATTGGCAATCTCTGTAAACTACAAGTATTGGTCATAAGTGAAAACCGTTTGATTGGTAATATTCCTGAATCTGTTGGGAACCTATCACTCCTAAGTGAAGTCTCCTTGGCCAACAACATGTTACAGGGTATAATACCAACAACTTTTGGAAATTGCCAAAAATTGATTATATTGAACATTTCGTCAAATAACCTTTCTGGCAGCATACCAGGAGAGCTTCTTGGACTTTCATCGCTAATATCACTAAATCTTCCTCGTAACCACCTGTCTGGATCACTCTCACTAGAAATTGGAAAGCTTCATAATTTAGAAGAGTTGGATTTGTCGGAGAACGAGTTGTCCGGTGAAGTCCCTAGCAGCATAGGTGGCTGCACTAGCCTGGAGAATCTATTTCTGGAGGGGAACTTCTTTCAAGGTTTGATACCTCAATCATTTAGCTCTTTAACTGGTATCCAGTACATTGATATTTCCCGCAATAACTTTTCTGGACAAATTCCAAGATTCTTGGAGAAATTCCAGTTAAAGCATCTTAATTTGTCATTCAACGACTTTGAGGGGAAACTACCAATGAACGGAGTTTTCACAAATGCTACTGCCATCTCACTTGAAGGGAACAATAGGCTTTGTGGCGGCTTGCCTGAACTTCACCTTCCTAAATGCAGCATCAAAGAGAGAAATAATGGTAAAAAGATGTCGCTTGCACTCATAATTGTGATTCCAATAATCTGTTTGCTTGTTGGCCTGGCTTTGGCATCGTGTTGTTTATTCATTTGGAACAAAAGGAGAACTAAAACACCATCATCAGGCCTGGCTTTGAGGCAACAATTCACCATGTATTCTTATGAAATGCTCCTCAAGGCAACAAACAGGTTCTCCTCAGAAAACCTGATTGGTATGGGTGGTTTTAGCCATGTTTACAAAGGGGTACTTGAAGAGGATGGAATAACGGTTGCTGTCAAGGTACTAAACCTTGACCTTCGAGGAGCTTCAAAGAGTTTCATGGCAGAATGTGAAGCCTGGAGAAATATTCGACATCGTAACCTTGTAAAGATCATAAGTGCATGCTCCTCAATTGACTTTCAAGGTAATGATTTTAAAGCTCTGGTTTACGAGTTCATGGCTAACGGAAGTCTAGAGAGTTCATTACATCCAATTCCTGGAACAATGAACATAGAGAATGAGATGCATGGACTAAGCCTTCTTAAAAGAATGAACGTTGCCACAGATGTTGCTCATGCCATTGATTATCTTCATTACCGGTGTGAAATTCCTATCTTGCACTGTGATTTAAAGCCGAGCAACATTTTACTCGATGGAGACATGGTCGCTCATGTTGGGGATTTTGGGCTCGCAAGGTTCTTCCTTCCAGAAGTTTCAAATATCAACCAAAGCAGTTCCATTGGTTTGAGAGGAACTATTGGTTATGCACCTCCAGGTAACCACTTTACTCAAGAACCCACAATCACAATCATTTATTTCTAGCTAATTAATTTTCACTATTTTTATGCATTTGACCACCACTCAACTGTTCTTGAGATTTTGGCATGAATCTTGTATTTTGTCATAATCATGATTTGCAGAGTATGGTCTTGGAAGCGAGATGACAGCAGAAGGAGATGTCTACAGTTTCGGTATAATTTTGTTGGAGATGATGACCGGAAAGAGACCTACAGACAATATATTCCAGAATGGCCTTAACCTTCATGACTATGTTAGAAGGGCCTTGCCAGGCACGGCGATCATGGACATAGTAGACCCAATACTTGTGAAGGAAGAGGAAAATGAAACACAGAATCCAAAATTTGCAAAACAAAAGGTGGAGTGTTTAGTTTCATTTCTGAAGATTGGAGTTGCGTGCTCTGTGGAGTCAGCAAAAGACAGAATGAATATATCAGTGGTTGTTGATGAGCTGCAGTGTATTACCAACATCATTTCAAAGATCTCAATAGCGAGGTAAGGAGTCATTTCTCAATTTTTTATCCTAATTTTATTATTTCATCTAAGCAATTATAACCCATAGCATTTTATGTAGTACATTTTTACTGGTTGTGTCAGAGTCATCATTAATTATCATCAAACTGTAGAACAAGATTGTCATATTTAACCCTCAGATTTACTAGCTATGAAATAAGTTTACAGGCCAATATACATTTTTCAACAAAGGCCCTTTATGTAAGTTTTTTTCTGTTTAAAACAAAAACTCGGTCTAGTGGTCTTGCCGAGACAAATGATAGCTTTGCATTTTGATGGAAGCTTTTGTTTGATTAGCATTGGTAAAAAGTAGTGCAAAGATATCAGTTCTTCCGAGATTGTACTTTGTTTTAATAATTAAAAAAAAATCCACCAAACAGCTACCAAATCCCTGAAGAATGATATTGGTAGAGAGAGTGAAAGTGTCTCGACATATCTTTTACAGGGTAATAAAGTTTGCTCCATGATTCTAACCCATATTTGGTTTCTCTGTGAAAATATATCAGTTTCGGAACTTGAATTGCTGAGGGTAGAGGCTTGAATTCATTATCTTATTGGTTGTACATGACATTATTTTCCCTAAATATATCGTATTTATAGTGATTATGTTTTCAGGTGAGGTAGAAAAAGAATGTGGAAGCACTTTTGTGGCAATCATGACAATAGATTATGTGGTGGGAGTAGCAATGGAGAACATATGTTGTTGCTTTTACATGTTTGGCTAATAGCTATTATTTGGTATCTTGGGATAATTTTGTGGCTTGACTTCTTAATAATGTACGTATAAAACTTTCAAGGGCGGAAAGCATGGACTCCTTTGTCACCCGCCCCTTTTTTATTTTGCTCATGTTTTATTTGTGCTTGAAAATATAAAAAAATATTGTTGGTTATATATTCTGACCCTCTATGTGGTCAACTAAATTATTTGAAGTTATATCATGTTGGCTATTCAAACAGCAGTTGGCCACTTAAGTGCAGCTAAAACATGGGCTTGTATTGTGGTATGTATAATCTTTGCATAAATACAAAATCCACAAATTAATATTAAGTAAATTTCTCTCGAGATCCAAGTTTATGGTGTGAACTTTATAATTTGGAGCATAGGGTAAGACAAATTTAAGTGAAAAATGGACTTCATCAACCAGGTACATTCTGGTAGCTAGTTTTGTTATCTTCCTGGTTTCATAACACCTCTTCTCTTGATGTGCTTGTTATGGTAGGCCAGTTAAAGTCTCTTCAATTCTTAGACTTAACATAAAATCTTGATTTTAGGCATCTTACGGCAAGGTCTTTTTTACTCTCAAGATCCCGACATTAGAAGTCTATGATGACTTGTATAAAAATATTGTTATTGTAACAGAACAGTGAAGACTCTAGTTTCTCAAGCATAACAATAATAGAGAACTCCAATCATCAAAAAATGAATAATGCCCTAGTTTTCCCAAACCTTTAACTAGCCTAAATTGGAATAATCAATTAACCTCATTTAGAAGTACAAAACAGAGAGATACATATACATAAACAACGAGACGTGATTTACCGGGAAAGTGTGTTGAGAGCAACAGAAGAATCAGCTTACAGGCTGTTGAAAGCAATTTCCAACAAAAAGACGCGGGAAAACATTCATTTCTTAGAGAGAGATTTTAGGTCCCTCAAATACTCAATTCTCTTAAATAGGGCCATAAAATTTCAATATTCCAATCGGATCCATTGGGAGGATATATAGTTCAATTTCACTATGATACAAGCAATATACAAATAAATGACTCGTTATCCTTATTTACAACTCTGACAAGTTGAATGTGATATTCATTTTGGTACGTAGTGAGTATATTTTAAGAGAATTGAAGAAGAAGAAAAAAAACCTAACCTATCATCTTGCTCCCGCCATCATATCCCTTCCCATCCCAATTCAAATAAAATCTATCTGAAATAAATGTCTGATTATGTTCTAATTAAAAACAAAATTTAATATATATTTTGTAATGGAGGTAGTAAAATATTTACTAAGTGGGATTAGTTGCAATGAGGCGACTATAGTAGCATGTCCTCCTATTTTTGAGATTGATAAAATGATAATATGCAGGAGTGCATATGAAGAGGATGATTTCGTTTTTAGAAAGTTTTTTATTTTGTTTTTCTTGCTAAAAACTTTGATATGGTATCTGTTCACGGATGTCATCAAGTCAAATCAACCCTCGCGGTCTACGCTAAATGGGAGAAAAATACGGATCAAAGCAAGTTTAAATCATGGTATTATAATCTAGTGCAATAAGTAAATTTTGGGATGGGAAAGTGTAACATCAATAGTCATTTGGGTGCAATCACAGGCATCTTCAAAGGACAAACGAACTTTCCATTTTAAGCATGTTTCCTTCTACCCAAATATGGCAAAGACTTCGAATTCTTAAGCTTTCAGAAACTGGATCAAATTACTCAAAAATGTCCACATATATCAGACTGCCGCATTCTATCATACATGTCTGATCGATTCATGCCATGAAATCTTGTGAGAACGAAACGGTTTGTGTGTGTGAGAGAGATAGATCTTTCATGAGGCCAACATGAACCGACACCTCACCCGACCAAACAAGATTGGTTTAAGGAGACCCCCCTGAAATTTTCTTTTCAGGGGATGAAAATAGTAAATCCAAAAATTGATGAACCCTCCTCAATCGGCCTAGTTCCGCCCCTAGAGACACCCACACGGTGGTGTGTCATCTGCTCTTTCTTGCCGTTTGCCAAATCAACCAACTGTTTGCCGGTGACTTGTAAGATTAACCTCTAAACTATTGTCCTTGGAACAATTAAGACCTGGCCTTCAGGATTGCCAAAAACATTCATAGCTCATGCATTTTGGGAATTCCCACAAACGATTCTTCTTCTTCTCTCTTGAACAGCCAACAAGAGTTTGTTATTAAGAAAACAAGCACATTAGTACACAATGAGCAATCTTGTCAACACGAGACCACAATACACACATAGCGCACACACAGAGACACCCATAGCGCAATCACATGCATGTCATTCACAACAACCACAAGAAATACAAAACCTCCACATCTGAAATTCTCAACCACTGATACAATACAAAATCAAGAAAATAAGATACAACACTCACACGGCACTAGAAAACCAAAACAGCCATTATCACTGCTATCTCTTTTCTAATGTTCTACTAACTTGATTATATTGAAACAAGCCCAGATTTAAGGCTTGAAAAACTTACGGTCCCTTTTCTAGGTGTCCCACACTCGCTGAAATCAAGTACACGCCCATGTGTCTGCAAAGTTTTCCAAGGAGAAATTACGTAAGAGATTCAATATGTGAAATATGTACTCACGAACTAAATTATGTTTATCTAGCAACATAACTAAAATCACTTGCTGGGATTATCTATAGATAAAGGAAACTTTTCTACCATTTTCTGTAGCTAAGCTAATCCAAATGACAATAATTATCAAACAAAATTTTTCTAGTTGGTATAGATAGGTCAAATCAATCATACCAAAGCATCTGAAGTTGAGTGCATGCAGTTGATTTGAACTTCTTTCTCATTATTCAAGCATCTTTTTCTTAATATTGCATCAGGGGTCTCATCGCCCAAAACCTCCTGGGCATTGGCAAACGCAGAAGCTGTATGCTTACTTAACTGTTTCATTAACCCAAGGTCCCAAGAGCATCGTAGCTCCTTTCCCCTGGGCTCATAAAGTAACCAATATCCTGTGAAAAGTTTTAAGTTTTCAATGGAGAAAAGAGGGAGATAATTTTCTAACAAGTACATACACTGTCCAAAACTTATAAATACCATAACTTTAAGTACCTCAATTGTTATGTCTGTATCAACTTTTGGACCCTTCTTACCGCTGACAGAGATACTGTGGGGGCTTATTACAGATAGACAGAGAATGCTTCCACCCTTCTTACCGCTGACAGAGATACTGTGGGGGCTTATTACAGATAGACAGAGATTCTCGGACAAAGATTCAGAGACAGTGGCTTGATTTGGCACAGCTTCTAAACTTCTGTGGTTCTGATCTCCAAGAATTCTAGCACTTAGACCCAACTGTGTGTCTGATATACTTACAAATTTATCAGGAGATAAGAATAGTAGATTATATAAGTAATGCTCCATAAGAACTTCAGAAGATTCTTGCACGGTTGCACCTATTAGGAAAGATCTATATTTAACAAGCATCAGCCGATTATGCCATTCCAAAAACAAATACATCAGAGGAAAGGATAATCACAAGAAACTATAAGTTCGAAGAACAAAGCTAAATAAGTTCATAGTGTTGGGTATGTTGGCCCATAGACTCCTAAAACTATGTTAGATTTGATTGATAATATCACCTTTGTTATTTTATGAATTTTAGGACCCTATGTAAGAAGTATTTATACTTCATTTTTTATATAGTCCATTTCATAAAATAGGTTATGTAATAGGATCTGCACTTAGTTTTTGAGAAGCACTTTGTTAAGTCAAGGATTAAAGGAGCGCCCCTTACAACTTGTGGAGCGCCCTCTAGAACAACTTATGGCTCCTCAAGATCTCTTAACGAGCGCCCCTAGGTCATTGTTGAGCGCCCCAAACTCACCTTTGAGCGCCCCCCCCCCCCGAGTACTCTTCTAAGTGTTCTCTATCTATAGAGCTCAAGACTCAAGCGCCCCAACAGTTCGACTCTCAAAGACTTAAAGAATTTTGAAGATATGAATATCAATAGCCTTGGAATCATAAGGATCCTCTTAAATGATTGGACACGTGCTCCAATCAACGATCAACAACACATTGTCCTTGGAGCTTATCCACAAATATCTCTAACAGCTAATTTTTGAAACTCACTATAAATACTCTATAACTTCAACCATTTGAAGTCGCTTGAGATTCTGATTGTGAGACCTTCATTGAAGATTTAAAGATTGCTTTCGAAATTTCCAGAAATTCAAGAACACCTTCATACATCCAAGCCTAGATTCTAAACATAGCCTTGTAACACCCAAGAATCAATACGCTCTAGATCATATAAATTCATAAAGAGCTTTTGATTTCTTAATTCACACACACACACAACTCTAGAAGCTTGATTACATAGATCATCTTCAAGAGAAACACCGATTATAGTCTAGGATTTATTCTTCATTGATAAATAGTTTTTAGATTCATAAGCAAGATACTTTGTAATCTCACCAGTAAGAATCTAATACAAACTAGTGTTTAGAAATTCAAGACTAACCATCTTGATAGAGGACGTAGTTCTTTAACGATTGAACCTCTCCAAATTACTTGTTCTTATTTTCTGCTCTTAACTTTGAAGTTCATAATTGTTCTCACCATATTTGCTTGTTTGATCTTAAAAAGTTTGATATATTTGATTGCATTGTGTTTGTGTTGAAATTGCCTTAGCTCCTCTTTTTAAGTCCAACTCTTTTCGGCCAAACTAGCGCTCCCCTTGTGTATGTGCGCCCCTCTTGGTTTTTAGAGCGCCCCTAACTTATTCCGCTATGCATTTTACTCTCTCTTGAGCGCCTCGCATAACAAGTTAAGAGTTAGTAAGCATTTGGCATTGCTTGGCAAAAGGATTTGAAAAAGTTTCAAAACAGCTATTCACCCTCTTTAACTATTTTTCATAACATTGTTGCCCATTAGGACCAACAAGTAGTATCAGAGAAAACACTTCTAAAACTTATTTTTGTTATTCGAGCTTAACATCTCAGGGCGCCGATTCAAAATGACAAGAAAACAAGTTACGGCAACGGCTAACTATTCACATGCTCCCATTCTCAATGAAGATCACTTTGAGATCTGGAATAACCGAATGATGACTCATCTGATCAATAGTCTATTGATGATATGCTCTATGATTGCATCCTTTGGATCTTTTGTCCCAATGAAAGCCAATCCTGATGCTACAACTGTTACAGCCACTCCATAAATCAAAAAGCGTAAAGCTGAATGGAATGTGGAAGAGAAGAAGAGGATTGTAGCGTTCGATGGAAAAGCAAGGAACATTATCCAAAGCTCTCTAAGCTTATCAAATTACTATCAAGTAATGGAATGTAAAACTGCTAAGGAGCTAATTGAGGGCTACATTGAAGGAAATGTTGAATGCAAAGCCAACAAGAGATTTGTTATTGAAAGAAGATTCAACGTCTTCCGCAAGAAACCTCGTGAGACTCTTGCACAAATTTTTGATCGCTATTGTGAGGTAGTTAATGATTGTATTTCTCTTGGTAAGAAACATACTAAAAAGGAAATCAATGTAAACTTTTTTAATGCTCTTGGCTCCAAATGGATGAACAAAGCTATATCCTTGGAAGATACTCAAGATCTTGATACTTGGGCTCTTGGTAATCTATATGCCAACCTTAAGGTTTATGAGCACAAATTAGAAAGAATTGAAGAACAAGAAGGGAAAATTAGATCTCTCTCAATGTCATATGTTGTTGATCATAAGAAAGAATCATCCTCTAAGTCTACCTCAAATTCAAATATTTCTGCCTCGATATGGATGATGAGGAATTTGCTATGTTTGTAAAACGTTTTCAAAAGTTTCGTAAATCTTCAAAAACCTTTTCTAAAAGCAAATCTCCAACAAAAATTTTAAAAGCTAGTAGCTCAAAAAGTAAGGAAGATCTTGTTTGCTATAATTGTAGGAAACTTGGTCACTTTGCTTCCGAGTGTCCCGTGCCTAGATATGAGTATTTGAAATAGAAAACCTAACCTTCAAAATTTTCTCGTCAAAAGGGTATGATTTCTGAAGAAGTAGATTCCAAAGAACATGCAACATGGATTGAAACTGATTGTGAAGAGGAAAGCGATGATGATGATACCAAAGAGGCACATCTCTGCCTTGTTGTTAAGGATGCTTCCAGTGATTCAGATGATGACGTTTCACATGTATTACCCCAAACGAAGATGAGACAACCTTTAGATAAAACCAAATAAGCCCACACTGTGAAGGAACTTATCAGCAGCGATAACTTAACTTCCAGTGAAAAGATTGGAAATTACTCTTTTTCTCATCCCAACTTTGGTCCGAAAAAACCCATGTTCCTATTTCCAAATAGGTTGTTGATGATAATTCTTACTTTGATCAAGTCTAAACAAAGAAATGTTAAGAAAGCTTTATCACTATTAACCGATGAAAATTCACAGCTTAAGCTTAAGACGGAGAAAACTCTTATGAGATCTGAGATCCAAGCGCTCAATGACAAGATCAAGAGCATGACTCCTCTTACTTACCGAAGAAAAGATTATCTTAAAACAAAGAACACTGCACTTCAAATGAGAAACGATGACTTAGTTACTCAAAATGATGACCTCAAAAAGGTTATTGATGAGTTGACAAAATCTCGTGTCATTATAGATCAAATTCTTAAGTCTCAAAAGTCTAGTGATAAAGAAGGCTTGGGATTCTCAACTAGTGACAATTTAAAGTTTTCTATTGTGAGAAAGATAAAGAGTTTTCCAAACAAACACATGAAATCCCCAAGGTTAATCATCCTACTTTTAGGGTAAATGACAAGCAAAAGTAGTGAAGAAACTTGATTTCCAATATGTCTACCCAGAGAAACAATTTGGGAAAGCTAAGATGAAAGGAATATCAATTGATGAAATTGCTCTTGAAAAGGTTACTCTTGAAACTAAGAGCGCCCTTCTACTAGTGTTTCCTCCCGTGGAGTGAGCGCTCCCATGTTTAATAGAATTGTATGTCATGATTACCATAGAGGCCCAAATATAACGATTCACTTAAGAAGAGTTGAATGGAAAATTCATGAACACTAAGAGAAAAGTGTGACATGAAGAAAACAATATAAGATGAAAAAGGTAGTAAAATTAAGAAATGAGCTGTAAATAGTTTTTAATCCATTACAAAAATAATAACTTGTTCCATATTTACAACCTGCATGTGCCCACTCCATAAATCAATAAGCCTAAAGCTGAATAGAGTGTAGAAGAGAAAAGGATTGTAGCACTCAATGGAAAAGCAAGGAACATTCTACAGAGCTCTCTAAGTTTATCAACTTACCTCAAGTGATGGAATGCAAAACTGCTAAGGAGTTGTGGGATGCTATTGAGGGATATATTGAAGGAGATGCTGAATGCAAAGCCAACAAGAAATTTGCGGCTGAAAGAAGATTCAACGTCTTCCGCAAGAAACCTCGTGAGACTCTTGCACAAATTTTTGATCGCTATTGTGAGATAGTTAATACTTGTATTTATCTTGGTAGCAAGAAACACACTAAAAAGGAAATCAATGTTAACTTTCTTAATGTTCTTGGCTCCAAATGGTTGAACAAAACTACATTCTTGGAAGATACTCAAGATTTCGATACTTGGGCTCTTGGTAATCTGTATACCAACCTTAAGGTTTATGAGCTCAAGTTAAAAAGATTTTGAGAACTTGAAGGGAAAGCTAGATCTCTCTCAATGTCATATGTTGTTGATCACAAAGAAGAATCATTCTCTAAGTCTACCTGAGATTCAAGTATTTATGCCTCGATGTGGATGATGAGAAATTTGCTATATTTATAGAACGTTTTCAAAAGTTTTGTAAATCTTCGAAAACCTTTTCTAGAAGTAAACCTCCAGCATAGTTTGCAAAGGCTAGTAGCTCAAAAAGTAAGGAAAAACTCGTTTGCTACAATTGTAGAAATGGTCACTTTGCTTCCGAGTGTCCCGTGCCTAAATATGAGTATTTGAAAAAGAATACCTGCCCTTCAAAATTTTTCTCGTCAAAGTCAAAAGGGTATGATTACTGATGAAGGAGATTCCAAAGAACATGCAACATGGATTGAAACCGATTCTGAAGAGGAAAGCGATGATGATACCGAAGAGACACATCTCTGCCTTGTTGCTAAGGATGCTTCCAGTGATTCAGATGATGACGTTTCACCTGTATTACCCCAAACGAAGATGAGATAACCTTTAGATAAAAACCAAATAAGCCCACTATGAAGGAACTTATCAGCAGCAATAACTTAACTTCCAGTGAAAATATTGGAAATTACACTTTTTCTCATCCCAACTTTGGTCCGAAAAAACCCATGTTCCTATTTCCAAATAGGTTGTTGATCCGAAAAAACCCATGTTCCTATTTCCAAATAGGTTGTTGATGATGGTTCTTACTTAGATCAAGTCTAAACAGAGAAATGTTAAGAAAGCTTTATCACTATTAACCGATGAAAATTCACAGCGTAAGACGGAGAAAACTCTTATGAGATCTGAAATCTGAGATCCAAGCGCTCAATGACAAGATCAAGAGCATGACTCCTCTTACTTACCGAAGAAAAGATTATCTTAAAACAAAGAACACTGCACTTCAAATGAGAAACGATGACTTAGTTAATCAAAATGATGACCTCAAAAAGGTTATTGATGAGTTGACAAAATCTCGTGTCATTATGGATCAAATTCTTAAGTCCCAAAAGTCTAGTGGTGATAGAAAAGGCTTGGGATTCTCAACTAGTGACAATTTAAAGTTTTCTATTGTGAGAAAGATAAAGAGTTTTCCAAAAAACACATGAAATCCCCAAGGTTAATCATCCTACTTTTAGGGTAAATGACAAGCAAAAGTAGTGAAGAAACTTGATTTCCAATATGTCTACCCAGAGAACAATTTGGGAAAGCTAAGATGAAAGGAATATCAATAGATGAAATTGCTCTTGAAAAGGTTACTCTTGAAACTAAGAGCGCCCCTTCTACTAGTGTTTCTCCTGTGGAGTGAGCGCTCCCATGTTTAATAGAATTGTATGTCATGATTACCATAGAGGCCCAAATATAACGATTCATTTAAGAAGAGTTGAATGGAAAATTCATGAACACTAAGAGAAAAGTGTGACTTGAAGAAAACAATATAAGATGAAAAACGTTTTAAAAATAAGAAATGAGCTGTAAATAGTTTTTAATCCATTACAAAAATAATAACTTGTTCCATATTTGCTATAAATGGTTGTGCGTATGCACACCTCCCAGGTAAGAATTATGCCACCCGAAGGAAAATAAAAAAATCATTTTCCAGCAATCCCATTTAAATAAAAAAAAAAAAACATTAAGGTCGTCCTCCAGAAACCAATAAAAGCAGAAATGAAACAAAATAGATGAGATATATTGTACTCAAGGTGGTTTCAGATCCAACACAAAAGTCTTGAGGAAAAAGTAATTCTGAGAAATGGATCATGTAACGGAGCCTAATTAAGTACATACTATACACAAACCATATTTACATGATTTTTGTACGGGATTAGAAAAATTAATCAGGGAATCACAACCAGCTGGTGGATGTTGAAGACGGGAATCATAACTTCTAAGGTACTTTTTGCACTAACATGCCTAAAAGGAATAACATTGGAACGAAATATATTGTGCCCCAGCATTTTGGTCACTATTAGAAAACATGCTACACATTCTTATGATATGTCATCTCAAACAGAATATCAGAGCAGCTTCTAAACAGAGTTTTCAGCAGCAGAATTGAAATGTTGGCTTACCGAATTGCTGTCACGCTTGCATGATCAGAAGATGAGTTTTCAGCAGCAGCTTCAAAACAGAGTTGAAGCACCAGAGTTGAAGCCCTAATAGTTATTCGAGAAATCTATTTTTTCCCGATAGATAATAACCATCGTTAGGAAAAGTTATTTATAAAGAAACACTACACATAGGAGCCTTTTATTTTGATAGCCGCATTTTTGTTTAAATGGGGTGAAAAATCATGTTTTGTTATTACAAAACGTATTTAACAACTACTATTCAAAAGCTTTGCAACTATTACTAGGACTACTGTACAACAATACATACAACAATAGCACGATCAAGTACAGAAATCATACACAACAAGCACAAAAAGTACAAAAATAAATCCTCACAATTCAACACTGACACAAAACAAAATCCAGGAAAACCCCTCACATGACACACAAGAAATCCAGAACAACTATCAACAAACACCATTACCACCAAGCTTGAAAATATATAAGGAATTGACAGTGTAAAAAACGTACCCGGGAATCAAATTTTGTTGTTTATCCAGTAGAAGACAAACCACAATAGTACATCATTTTCTTAGGGAAAACATTTCATTTGATCTTCTTTCTCGATCTTACATCTTTTTCTTATTATCGAATCAGGAGTTTTATGTGAAAAAAACCTCCTGGACACCAGCAAATGCACAAGCTGTACACTTAACTATTTCGCTAACCCGGCTAATCCGAGAGCATCATAGCTTCTTTCCGCTGGGCTCATAACGCAACCAATATCCTGCAAAAAAACAAAAAAATCATCAAAACAGGGGAATAGGTTTCTATAAAATACCTTCTTAATGATAGGTTGGATAGTATGTATATACTTAATTCTTGATAGTAATGCACACCACTCAATTTCTTGTCAAGTAAGGGACTTTTCAAGTCAACTGTCAAATGTGGCAACAGAATAATTTTACATCACAAATTGGTTGAATATATTTTTGGAGCCACATTGAATAATTTCAAATATCCAACAGAGAAATCTAAGGTTATTATTTCAGCTAGAGAGACATATCAAGAGTGAAACACTGTATTCTTAAGAAATGTCAAGGATGCAACACCTTTTATTTTTCATTATCATGTAAATCTCCATTGAAAACCTATGTTCTGATGCTTTCGACACGAATGAACCTGATTGCCTCGCGTTGCTGGCCATCAGGTCAAAGATTGTGAGTGACCCTAAAGGTGTTTTAGGGTCGTGGAACAATTCTCTCCATTTCTGCCAATGGGAAGGTGTAACATGTGGTCGGCGCCATAGGAGAGTCACTGTTTTGGATCTTTCATCCAGAGGTTCAGTTGGTTCGTTGTCTCCGTCTGTGGGAAATTTGACCTTCCTCCGGCAGATAAGGCTTCAGAATAACACATTTGAAGGCATTATCCCTAATGAAATAGGCCGTTTATTCAGATTGGAAATACTAGGATTGAACAATAATTCCTTTAAAGGAATGTTCCGGCTAGTCTGTTAAACTGCACCAACCTTTAATGGCTTTCAATCAGTCGCAATAAGCTTGTTGGGACAATCCTACAAGAAGTTAGTTCTCTGTTGAAGCTAGTGAATCTTAGTATTCACGAAACAAGTTTACGGGACCCCTTGTGGGAATTGGCAGTAATCAACTTACAATCTTTCATTGCTCTCTACTTTCAGTACACCAGACAACCAACTTGTTGGAAGTCTCCCAACAGACATAGGTTTGAAGCTAACTTTACTTCAAATCATTAAAATATGGGGAAACAAGTTTACGGGACCCCTTCCAGGCTCAATTTCCAATTGTTCAAAATTGGCAGTCATCCAGATAGGAGATAACCGTTTCCATGGAAAAATAGCAATTGATTTTGGAATGATGCCTAACCTGTGGAATGTAGATCTAGATGACAATATTTTGGAAGTGGGGAACCCGATGAACTGAATTTTATTGCCTCTTTGATGAACTGTAGTAGTTTGCAAGTGTTTTTCTTTGGTGGTAACCAATTAAAAGGGCAGCTACCAAGTTGTGTGGGCAATCTCTCAACTCAATTTTTTTTTCTATCACTTGGTGAAAATTCAATATATGGATCCATCCCTCCATCAATGATGAATCTAGTCAGTCTAGAGGCATTAGGACTGGATCATAATCAATTCACATGCACAATTCCTAGTAACATTGGCAATCTCCATATACTACAAAATTGGAACCTAGAGGGAAACAGTTTGACTGGCAATATTCCGGAATCTGTTGGGAACCTATCACTCTTGAATAAGCTCTCCTTAAGCAACAATAGATTATAGGGTACAATACCTACAACTTTTGGAAATTGCCGAAACTTGATTCTATTGTACATTTCGTCAAATAATCTTACTGGAAGCATACCAAGAGAACTTCTCGGACTTCCAACTCTCTCAATATCACTAAATCTTGCTCGTAACCATCTGTCTGGATCAATCCCACTGGAAATCAAAAAGCATTGATGTGGCGTATTTCATACTATCTAATTCCTATTTCTTCCGTGCTTATTATGTCGATTTTGATGTATTTAGCTAGGTTTGATGTAATTTTGAGAGTATTGTGTATTGTGAGGATTAAGTGAGAAAAGTTGTAATTCGAGAGTAATTGAGAGATTTATACCTTGTAATCGAATTCACAATCAAGGCAAGAAGCTCAAGAACATCGTCTCAACATCCATGGAAGCCAACAAAATCAAGCCAAAGAATCAAGAGAGCTCGAAGATTGAAGAATTCTGGAATTTTACTTCAGGGGACGAGTCGTCCCAGACTCAACCAATTCTTCCCCATAACAGGGACGCCGGAATCAGAGAGGAAGCAATTGGGGACGAGTCGTCCATGGAAGCACGAGTCGTGACATCAGCGCTGGAGCGGAAAAGGCAAGCGACGGTTCCTGGGCGAGATTTGAGGGTTTTTAATTTATTCTTTTTATTTTTTCCTTTTTAGACTTAGGTTTGGAGAGAGTATAAATACTTTTTGTTTTTATTATTGGAAAAGAGGGACAGACGGCTGGAACAAAGTCTTGGATGAAAACGCACGGCTGTGACAAAATTTGCTTAGAAACAATTCAAAGTTTTGGTTATTTTATGGAAGCTTAAACTTCCACATTTTGGATAATAATTCTTGATCTGTTTTGAAGATCAATTGAGGTTTAATCTTTCTATCTCTTTCTCCCTAATTATAATTTTACTTGTGCTTATTGTTAAATCGATTTCTAGGGTTTTGAAACTTGATCAATTTCTCAATCTTTTTAATTGGTTTTTGCTAGAATTCCCTTTTATCGTGTCGGACTAGGGTTTTCATTGTAGCAATTTCATAACTCTTGTATGTGCCATCTTGAATTGTGATTGGGGTAAAATTAGTTTTATCTTCTATTTGAAAAAGAATAGAATAATTCCTTGATCTTAATTTCTTAAAACTTCATCAATTGATATTTTGAATCTTGACCGTGTCGGCTAGGTTTTTAATATTGATTAGGATTATTGGTTGAGCGTGTCGCCGCTAGTGATTAATAACAAAGAAGAGATAGAGATTTTATATCTCGTGATCAAGTGATTAGGGGAAGAACAGAAAGAATGAATCAATGATATTGATTGATAAACAGTGATAGATTTATTTATCCAAGGTGCTTTTACATTATTGTTTTCAATCCAATCTAATTTCTTGCTTTAGTATAATTACAACACTCAAATCAAACAACCCCCAAACTGGTCTGTGACTATTACACAAACGAATAACTGTTCCCTGAGATCGATCCTGGACTTTCACTATCTACATTATTAGGAGTCCTTGTAGTAATTTGTAGGTGTTGCGATAAAGCCTATCAAATTTTGGCGCCGTTGCCGGGAAACGGTGTTTATTTGTTTGTGTTCTTATTTAATTTCTGTCATTTTATTTTATTTGTTTGTTTGTTATCTCTTTATTAGTTTCACCCCCTGTCCCTTCGTGGTGTGGATCATTGTTTGGTCCATACCCGTTCTACTGATTATTCTCTTGAGCTTCTTGATCCAGAAATTGACAGGACTAGCAAGAAAGAGATGGGTGATAGAGCACCCCAGACACTCAGGCAGAAAACTGCTCCTAATTGGACGGAGCAACCGCAGGCAGTTACTTTTCCTGCTTTGCCTGCGGGAGTTACATTTGAGTTGAAGCCGGGGTTACTAAATCAATTGCCTAGTTTCAGTGGGTTACCCGGAGAAAACCCGAATCAGCACGTATCTCAGTTCGTGCAAGTTTGCAACAGCATGAAGCCTGCTAATCTTCCAATTGAGCAGCTTCTTCTTCGAGCCTTCTCCTTCACCTTGAAGGACAGAGCTAACATGTGGTATTATCACCTGGCCCCGAACAGTATAACCACCTGGCAGCAGATGAAGGAGGCGTTTTTGGATGAGTTCTTTCCGGTGAACCAGATTAATGTCATGAAAAGGGACATTAGTAACATGGAGCAGAAGGCGGATGAGTCCTTTTACGAGTATTACAATCGGTTTCATACTCTCACCAGGAGTTGTCCTTATCATGGGTATGATGAAGAGCAGTTGATTATGTACTTTCACGGGGGACTTTCTGATCAGGATAAGAGGTTGGTTGACTCTTCTTGTGGGGGTAGTATTCTGAACAAAACCACTGCAGAGGCTCAGAAATTACTAGAGGAGCTAGCAAGGAGTACCCGAACACATGGGAGGAGATCCAGTGTCAGACAGGTTAGTGCTATGGGCACAAGCAGTGGGGAGAATGAGAAGCTTGAGTCCGATGTCAAGGAGTTGAAATGTATGATGAAGCAATTGCTGTTGAGTCGGACAGAAGGTCAGGAGAATGTGAATTCAGTTGGGTTCCCACAGCAGCAGCAGAGACAGTATAACTATGGGGGTAATCAACCCAATGCTATATGGGGACAACCACCACAGCAGCAGCAGCAGTCTACAGATGACATGTTCCGTACACTGGCTCAGAGTATGAGCACCTTATCCAGCGGTCTTCAGCAGTATCAGCAGAGGACCGATACGAGTATCAGCAGTCTTCAAAGACGCAGAGGACCGATGCTAGTATTGGTAACCTGGAGAGACAAATGGGACAGTGCGAGGCAAAGTGGTAAGAATGGAAGCTAGAGGCGGCAAAATCATCACCTCAAACTGAGAACCCTCCGAAGCATAATGTTAGCGCAGTGTATGTGAGGCGGAAGAAGAGAGTTGACGGACAGATGGTTTCTATAGAGCCGGAACAACAGAAGGTTGAAAAGAATGTTGAGCCGGAATTGGAGGTTGAGACGACGAAACCGACAGAAAATTTTGTGGAAGAAAAGGGTACTACATCGGAGTCTGTACCACCAGTATTTGAGCCGGAGGTGCCGTTCCCTCAAGCATTGAAGAGAGACGCTTCAAAGGAGCCTGACAAGGCTATTTTTGATACTTTCAAGAGGCTTGAGGTGAACATCCCATTCTTGGACCTTCTTCAGACCGTTCCGAGATATGCTAAGTTTCTGAAGGAATTGTGTACCACCAAGAGAAATCAGAAGCTAAGAAGTCAGAAAAAAATTAAGGTTATTGAACATGTTAGCGCGGTTTATCAGAAAAAGATGCCCAAAAAGTGTAGTGATCCGGGCATGTTCGTGGTTCCGATATCGTTGAGGGGTAGCTCGGTGCAGAAGGCTATGCTCGATTTAGGGGCTTCAATCAATGTTATGCCTTATACATTGTTTGAAGACCTTAAATTGGGTAACTTGGAGGATACCCGAGTGGTTATACAGTTGGCGGATAAGTCCAACGCATACCCCAAGGGGGTAGTGAGAGATGTGGAAGTCCGGGTTGGTGACTTGATTTTCCCGGCGGATTTTTATGTGCTTGAGATGGAGACGGATTTTGAGGCTCCTATTCTGTTGGGTAGGCCGTTTATGTCTACTTCTCATACCAAGTTAGATGTGGCTAGTGGTTCTGTGACGATGGAGTTCGATGGAAAGAAAATTGGGTTTGATATGTTTGATGAGAAGAATTTTCCTAAGAACAATTTTCGGAAAGTTTGTGCCATGGACTTGAGGGAGCCGAGTATCAAGGATGGAGGTGCGGTAGATATTGATGAGTCTCCACAAGTAAAGAGTGAAAAAAAGAAAGGAGAGCCACCAAGGAAGAAAGCAAAGGAGAAGAAGAAGAAGGGGAAGCTGAAATGGTCTCCAACTGGGAAGCATGTCATGGAAACCAAACATCTTCTAAAGGTAAATGAAGATTACTTTCATCCCCCTTACATTGATGAGGCTCATGTTGGTGGAGCCTCCCGTCCCTTTATTTAGTCCCTTGGTGCCCTTTTCCCCATGTTTTTATTGTTCTGTTTTAATTGTTTAATCCATTGAGGACAATGTCTAGTTTAAGTGTGGGGTATAGGGAGGTTGTATCATTGTAAATTTCGTTGTTTTTGATTAAAAAAAAAACACACAAAAAAACACAAAAAACAAAAACAAAAGAGAGGCTAAGTGAAAACCCGAGAGGGCACTTAGGCAAAAGGAGAGGGTGTGTTTTGAAAAAAAAAATGAAAAAATGAAAAAAATGAGAGGCTAGGTGAAAACCGGAAACGGCACCTAGGCAAAAGGTGAGAATTGAGTATTTTCTATCTGTTATATCACCGGAGTGGAGACATAAGGGAGGTTTGGAGTATCGGGTAGGACCATTATTGGAGTAGGAGGTTTGGATAGTGGTGCCTAGGATTTAGAAACCCTCGTTCACTGTTGGAGTTATAAGGGGTGTTGGTGCTTTTCACGAGGTAAATCTTTGTTTAAGGATCGCAACCTTGCAATGATTTCTTTTTATGAGGGTGTATGTAGTGTGAGCCAAGCGTGGGGGAAACATAGGACATTTTTAGTTCCCCTTGGCTTTTGTGTGTGGACCTTAGTTTGGATACCGTTTTATTATGGGAGTTGGTATCAAGCTAAGGTCATTATTTTCATTGTTTTTATTTTGGTGTTATAAGGAGACGGAGTTTCTATTACTCCGATGGTTTTTTATTTTTCATTGACTTGTGTTGGCGGATTAGAGGAATCTAGGAATCATTTACCTCCCATGCATCTGTTTTTAGACCGGTGTTAGATTGGAGTTTAGGATATTACTCAGGGACGAGTAATGGTCTAAGCGTGGGGGTATTTGATGTGGCGTATTTCATACTATCTAATTCCTATTTCTTCCGTGCTTATTATGTCGATTTTGATGTATTTAGATAGGTTTGATGTAATTTTGAGAGTATTGTGTATTGTGAGGATTAAGTGAGAAAAGTTGTAATTCGAGAGTAATTGAGAGATTTATACCTTGTAATCGAATTCACAATCAAGGCAAGAAGCTCAAGAACATCGTCTCAACATCCATGGAAGCCAACAAAATCAAGCCAAAGAATCAAGAGAGCTCGAAGATTGAAGAATTCTGGAATTTTACTTCAGGGGACGAGTCGTCCCCGACTCAACCAATTCTTCCCCATAACAGGGACGCCGGAATCAGAGAGGAAGCAATTGGGGACGAGTCGTCCATGGAAGCACGAGTCGTGACATCAGCGCTGGAGCGGAAAAGGCAAGCGACGGTTCCTGGGCGAGATTTGAGGGTTTTTAATTTATTCTTTTTATTTTTTTCCTTTTTAGACTTAGGTTTGGAGAGAGTATAAATACTTTTTGTTTTTATTATTGGAAAAGAGGGACAGACGGCTGGAACAAAGTCTTGGATGAAAACACACGGCTGTGACAAAATTTGCTTAGAAACAATTCAAAGTTTTGGTTATTTTATGGAAGCTTAAACTTCCACATTTTGGATAATAATTCTTGATCTGTTTTGAAGATCAATTGAGGTTTAATCTTTCTATCTCTTTCTCCCTAATTATAATTTTACTTGTGCTTATTGTTAAATTGATTTCTAGGGTTTTGAAACTTGATCAATTTCTCAATCTTTTTAATTGGTTTTTGCTAGAATTCCCTTTTATCGTGTCGGACTAGGGTTTTCATTGTAGCAATTTCATAACTCTTGTATGTGCCATCTTGAATTGTGATTGGGGTAAAATTAGTTTTATCTTCTATTTGAAAAAGAATAGAATAATTCCTTGATCTTAATTTCTTAAAACTTCATCAATTGATATTTTGAATCTTGACCGTGTCGGCTAGGTTTTTAATATTGATTAGGATTATTGGTTGAGCGTGTCGCCGCTAGTGATTAATAACAAAGAAGAGATAGAGATTTTATATCTCGTGATCAAGTGATTAGGGGAAGAACAGAAAGAATGAATCAATGATATTGATTGATAAACAGTGATAGATTTATTTATCCAAGGTGCTTTTACATTATTGTTTTCAATCCAATCTAATTTCTTGCTTTAGTATAATTACAACACTCAAATCAAACAACCCCCAAACTGGTCTGTGACTATTACACAAACGAATAACTGTTCCCTGAGATCGATCCTGGACTTTCACTATCTACATTTTTAGGAGTCCTTGTAGTAATTTGTAGGTGTTGCGATAAAGCCTATCAAGCATCATAATTTAATGTAGTTAGATTTGTCCGAGAACGAGTTGGCTGGTGAGGTCCCTAGCAGCATAGGTGGCTGCGCAAGCCTGGAATATCTATTCCCGGAGGGGAACTTCTTTCAAGGTTTGATACCTCAATCGTTTAGTTCTTTAACTGGTATCCAGAACATTGATATTTCCCGGAATAGCTTTTCTGGACAAATTTCAAGATTCTTGGAGAAGTTCCAGTTGAAGAATCTTAATTTGTCATTCAATGACCTTGAGGGCGAACTACCAATGAATGGAGTTTTCACAAATTCTACCGCCATCTCTTGGCCAAGGAAACAATAGGCTCGTGGGTCCGCTTGCTCGATCTTCGCCTTCCTAAATTCAATATCAAAGAGGGTAAGAATAGTAAAAAGACGTCACTTGCACTCATAATAGTGATTCCGATTATCCGCTTGCTTATTGGTCCGGCTCTAGCATCGTTATGGTTATTCATTTGGCACAAAAGGAGAAGCAAAACACCCTCATCAGGACTGGTATTGAGACAACAATACACCAAGTATTCTGCTCCTCAAGGCAACAAACAGGTTCTCTACAAATAATTTGATTGGTATTGGTGGTTTTAGTCGTGTCTACAAAGGGGTCCTTAAAGAGAATGGAGAAACGGTTGCTATCAAGGTACTAAAACTTGACCTCCTAGGAGCTTCAAAGAGTTTTATGGCAGAGTGTGAAGCCCAGCGAAATATTCGACATCGAAACCTAGTAAAGATCATAAGTGTGTGCTCCTCAGTTGACTTTCAAGGTAACAATATTAAAGCTCTAGTTTACGAGTTCATGACAAATGGGAATCTGGATAGTTTATTACATCCAGGTCCCGGGAAACAAAACACACAGAAGGAGCTGCATGAACTAAGCCTTCTTCAACGAATAAACATTGCTGTAGATGTCGCTCATGCCCTTGATTACCTTCATCACTGGTGCGAAATTCCTATCATACATTGTGATATAAAGCCGAGTAACATTTTACTCGATGGAGATTAGGTATAGGTATATGACTTAGGGTTTAGGTTATAGGGTATAAGGTATAGGTATATGACTTAGGGTATAGGGTTTAGAGTATATGTATATGTTTTAGGGTTTAGGGTATAGGGTATAAGCTATAAGGTATAGGTTTATGACTTAGGGTTTAGTGTATAAGGTATATGTATATGACTTAGGGTTTAGGGTATATGGTATATGGTATATGGTATAAGGTATATGTATATGACTTATGGTTTAGGATATAAGGTATAAGGTATATGTATATGATTTAGGGTTTAGGGTATAGGGTATAAGGTTTAGGGTATATGTATATGATTTAGGGTATAGGGTATAAGGCATAAGGTTTAGGGTATAGGTATATGATTTAGGGTTTAGGGTTTAGGGTATATGGTATAAGGTATAAGATATATGTATATGACTTAGGGTTTAGGGTATAGAGTATAAGATATAAGATATAAGGTATAGGTATATGACTTAGGGTTTAGGGTATAAGGTATAAAGTATATGTATATGACTTAGGATTTAGGGTATAGAGTATAAGGTATAGGTATATGACTTAGGGTTTAGGGTTTAGGGTATAAGATATATGTATATGACTTAGGATTTAGGGTATATGGTATAAGGTATAAAGTATATGTATATGACTTAGGATTTAGGGTATAAGGTATAGGTGTATGACTTAGGGTTTAGGGTATAGGGTATAAGGTAAAAAAGTTAAGTTTTATTTTTTTCAAAATTCATAACTTTTTTTATACAACTTTTTGGAAAAAACGTATGTAGTAAACAATAGTTTAAAATAGTCTTTTTTATTCAAAAAAAAATTGAAAAAAATAAAAAGTTAAAATACAGTATACAACTTAACAAAAACTGTTAAAAAGTTAACTGTTTTTTCAAAAAACGGTTAAAAAGTTAACTTTTTTTATTCAAAAACTATTAGAAAACTAAAAGAGTAAGGTTGGTTGTCCGCCTCTTTGTAATTTTATTTTAATTACAATGAAAACATGTATATTATAATTATAATTATTATTATGATATATTATTTTTTATTATTTTATTATTATTATTAGATAATATTATTTTATATTTTAAATTATTTTTGATATTAATAATTATTTTTACTAATATTATTATTATGATATATTATTATTTATTTTATAATAATTATTATTAGATATTTTATATTTTTAATTATTATAATATTCAACTATTCTTATTATTAATAAGTATTATAATTATAATATTTAATTATTATAATTATCAATAATGATAATAAAATTATTTGTCAATAATTAATATTAGAAATTATTATTTATTCTAAATATTATGAAGTAGTTTATATTGACTTTTGATGTAAATAAAATGAAATCATATATGAGGTGGCATTGGGTGATTGAAACTCAAATTTTCACCAAGATTATGAATAAAAGCAATCTTAGCCATTAATTTGATGGAAATCAATGGTCCACACCCACCCAAACCCCCCTCTCTCTCTCTCTCTCTCTCTCTCTCTCTCTCTCTCTTTTTCTCTCTCTATTTCTCTATTTGTCTCTCTCTTTCTCTTTCTCTTTCTTTTTATTCATTCACGGTGGAACACTCCCTCTCTGTCTCTCTTCTTTTCTTTTATTGCCCATTCCGCATCTCTGCCTCCCTCACCGTCCCTCATCCCCCTTCTACCCCTCCGCCTCCCTCACCGTCCCACCAATGGCCTCCGTGACACCGCCGCAATCGCGTCCTCACGCGCCGCCAAACTCTACGGTCTCTAGATCATGGCGGACGACATTCAAGACGATTCAAGCAACGTCACTCGATTCGTGATGCTTCGGATTCAAGGTTGTATCTCTCTCCCTTTCTCTCTCTCTCTTATGGCACCCCACCCTCTTGATTTAGATCTGGTTTTGTTCTCTCTCTCTCTCTCTCCATTAACGAAACCAGATCCGATTTATGATTTAGATCTGGTTTCGTTTATGTGTGCAGTGGTTGTGTTATGGTGGTTAGACGGTGGTGAATATTGGATGACGGTGGTTGCTGGTGGTGGACCAATTGTGAGGACTTGATATGCATTTTTTGAAGTTAAGTGATCAAAGTTGAATGAAATAATATGTAAGGATTGATTTGAGTATAAAAGAAGTTTAGGGGAGCAAAGTGTAACTATGAAATATCAAGGACCAATTTAATATTAATAAAAGTTAAGGGACTGATTTGAGAATAAAAAAAAGTTAAGGGACTGATTTGAGAATAAGAGAAGTTAAGGGACTGATTTTGAGAATAAAAAAAGTTAAGGGATTGATTTAAAAATAAAAAAAGTTAAGAGACCAATTTTAGAATAAGAAAAGTTAAGGGACTGATTGTAGTGTTTATATATAATATTTTTAGACGTTTTAATCACCTAAAATATACTTTTAGGTGACTAACAAATACTTAGTCACCTAAATTTAGTATTAGGTGATCAATCGCTTGGTTTCTAAAGAGCATACTTAAGTGATCAGGATAAACCGACACCTTAAAATTGTCACGCAAAGTTGAGGTGACCAAGCCAAATTTGTCCCAAACAATTACTGGCAACAAAAATTTGGTTGCTAAAAGATTGGTCACCTTGGATATCTTAAATGACCAAACTTAAAATTAGTCACCAGAACTGAAATATTAGGTGACTAATTCTAAATTTGGTCACCAAAAACCTAAGGCTTCGGGCTTTGCGTAACAATTCTTTGGTGACCAAAATTTGTCACCTTAATTTAATAATGACCAAAAGGATTACTTAGGTGACCATTTTTCTGTCACCTAAAGACTGATTTCTACTGGTGATAGATTGCACTGACCTGCAAATGTTAATATGCGATGAGAGAAAAAGCCTACGTAAGTGCGTATGAAAACTATAAACGTCGTGTATGAGATTAACATGATATATTTCTGTTGAGATAAGTGTTTTCGAAATATTTCTTGAGTTATTCATTGTTCTTAGCTTATTATCTAATTATCCTATTCATCGAGGAGATTAGCTTATTATCCTTCCTTATTTATCCCAATGGAAGGGTGATATTATTATTAGTGATGGTATTAGAAGATGGTGGATAAAAATATTTTTGACGAAACTACCCCCAATATATATGTCAACTATTAAATGGCTTGACATTCCAGATTTAATTCTCTCTATACAAAATATTAACAAGTTGTCATTTAGAAAAAAAAAGTGCTAATTTTCTTTAATGTGTCTCTGATTGTTTCTTGATAATTGTTACGGATAATTTGATATTTAAAAGAACATTGTCTTGTTTTATGCGATTTCTACTGAACAAAAGTTTATATTTTCAATCAGAATTATTAGAAAGCCTTAATATTTATCTAGGATTAACAATCTCATCACTATTAATATGGACTAATTCCACTCGGCTACCAAACGAGTATTAAGTGTTGGACAATGAACACGCTCTCCTTCCCGAAAAGATGGTGCACGCCTCTTGCTCTATTTCTTTTTCGTCTTCTTTTTAATTGAAACTTTAAAATTTAATGTATCTAGAACTTCAAAATATAATCAAAACCATATAATCAAATAAGTCGCATCGTTGTATGATTTCGAGCAATTTTTTTAAAATAATCTTTATTCATTTTAAACAACTAAAAATTGAATTTCTCAGTTTATTACATTCCCTTTGGACATAACTAAATTTCCCACTTCGAAAGCTAAGATGAACATGTTCTTGCAGTCCAGACTTATGTGTACAACGAGTCCCGAATCCCCTGTTACACCGCCTAATAACTTCTCTCTCCTCTGTGTAAAGCGGATAAATATGATGGAAACGAGGGTGTTACACATGCCCTTTGTTCTATCGAACAACATGACTAAACGAGGGTGAAATGAAATGTGCCAAGAAACTACTAAGGTGGCTGCAACACATATAAGATTCAGTTAGCAAAGAGCGTATTATTCCGATAAGAGATCCACTCATTTTGTATGACAGCGTATTCCGATACATAAAAGATTCTTTGCTAGTAGGTATTTAAATCCCCTTTCAACATAACAAACGAAAAAAAAAACCTTGGCCACGAGTATCTGAAAACCAATGAAATGCCAGAAAGACAATTACGAGAAAGTTTATATCAGCATTACCCCTCTCTTCTATTCGCAAGTCAATCCAGAATATTCATCCAAAGAAAGATAGTGACATACTTCTACTCAGCTGCTGGCCCATGTTCACGAAAATTCTGCAATATCAAACACGAATCTTCTTGTTAACAGGATAGAAGTCCACAGAGTAGAAAACTTGTTGGTTAACAGGAACCATTTTGTTTCTGTTAGGTGTTGTTGATGGAATAAAATGAAAGGTATCTTCAAAGACAAGTTATGCTAAAGTGATATATTAAGCAAGAAACACGTCTAGATTTTTTAAAAACATTACAAAAGTAAATTATACTAACGATTAAAAAGATGAAAGGCGTTTCATGATTATTACAGCCTTTCAATGGTGTAGATTAACTATTGCAAAGAACAAAATCAAGCCAACACCCAATACAATTGTCCCCGGTCTGTAAAATATTTGGGTGGTTAACAAGCAATGATCTTAAGCTTTGGATGACAAATAAAGTTCAAGAAATAATCAAACTCAAACAAGAATAGCCTTTATTCCAATCTTTATCACAATAACTGGAGGATTTTTTTTTTCTTAGCATATCTGGAGGAAATTAACACATAGATTCAACATAAATCTACAGGAAAGTATGTACCTTCTCTCTTAAAGAGTATACTACTCTCTTCAACAATTTGTCATCCCCTGCTATCTGTCTAAGTCGCATTATAAATTCATCCTTTGATATCTTGTTTTCCTGAAAAAAAGCGGAGAAAAGTAAAAGATAAATAATAAAGGGGATAAGACTCTTGCCCCCTTTTCTTTCCTGAAAAAAACTCCACTCGCCCTAAGAAAACCTGACAAAGTACCATATATCTAAGATCATCTTCATCTGCGATTGATGATTTCACACTGTAAAAATCACAAGTCCTTACTCAAATCTAGCAATTCTACATCGTTAAGCAGATACTCCCTCCGTCCCAAAATGATCTTCCCACTTTTTTCGTTAACAGAATACTTTGAGCAATAATTTTAAGTTAATCTAATTATACTAATGAACATCTAAAAATTGTTATTGATAGTATGTATAATGGTGTATCAATAATAAGTTTTAAATTTTCATTAGGATATTTAAACTAACCTAAATTTATTGCTCAAAGTACATTCGTGGTAACAACAAAAAAAAAAAGTGGGAAAATCATTTTGGGACAAAGGGAGTATTAACAAAATTGGAACTAAATATATCCCTACCATCAAATAGGGGAGAAATCTGGAGACAGATATATCCCACAACCGTATGATCCAGCGTTGTCTGATTGGTTAGAATGACTAAACTCGTGTGAAATTATCTTCTTAATCTCATCCTTGGAAGCACCAAACCAAGCATACTTTCTGAACAGTATAAACCGAGATACGAATATGGGTTTGCTCAAGCTGGGCCTAATTGAATTGGGCCATGAATATTATCTAAATAACCAAGTATCAGGGCCGAGTAGGGTCTTCCTCATAAGACAAGGAGCGTTTATCTCAGCCTTATAACAACATGTTTGGGCCTAGATAAAAGAAGAGACGAGGAAACTAAAGTTCTTACCTCGGCATTCTACACCATGACGAGGAAACTAAATCATTTACCTCGGCATATCACCGTACCGGCCAATCTCCAAATGACGAGGAAACAGAATCATTTACCTCGGTCTATTTGTTAAGGCCGAGGTAAAACATTTGTGTTCCTCGGCGTTCCGGTTATCAGAACATACAATCCTTATTCAACAAGGAGTATACAGCAATGATCCAATCAGGATTATACTTGTCAACATCAATTCAAGTCAAACAATGACTTCTTAATGTATATAATTCTATTAGAATTATATCTTATCTATTTACAAGTTCATTCCAACATGGATTCTATCTATCCATTCCTATAAATACAAGCCCTACGGCTCATTATTCTAAGACGTTACTTTTTACATTGGAGAAACTCTGTCAATTTGATTTCTCTAATATCAACCGTGAACTTACTCTCACGCCGGAGGGCCTTTAGCCGGATCCGCCCGGCTTAGTTTACGTGTTTTCTCTTATTTTCGTGCCTTGCAATTGCCTGAGCATTCAACGCTTGGATTTGGGCCGTTTTGGCGATTTTGGCATCATCAATTGGTTCCATTGCCGGAAATCGATTCAAACACCCATTGTTTGGCCCGGAAAACGCCGCTTAAAGCCAATTTTCTTGCCGAATTTGTTCTTTCTTGGAACGGAATTTTTGGATCGGTAAAGCTCTGTTCTTGACACCGCCGGAATCATCAAGTTCAGCCGGAATTTGCCCAAATTCCGTCAAAGGCGTTTTTAACGTTCAGTTTGATCCCAATTTTGGCTTGAGTTCTTGCTAGAAATAATCACAATTGGTCGTTTGTTTTTGGTTAAAATTTGCCCTAATTTTAGCCATAAATTCCGTTCGGTGAAATTGTGATTTTTGGAAAATTTTGCACTTAATAACTGTTTGTGATTCATAATGGACGGACAATTCACAAGTGTTACAATGAGGATCCCACCCAAGTGAATGGGGAAACATCGGAACCGAGGAGCCACCGCCTCCTCCTTCTCCTCTACCTCGCATCGATGCCATTCCTCCTTGCCACGACTCTTCGTTCCACGGGTCGTGCAAATGCCGAGGGAGAGGGCAATGACCTTCCTCGTCCTACTCGTGCTCGTGGAAGCAAGCAGAAGGAAGAAAACAAAGAATGCCGACGCCGGCCAAGCAGGAGGATCTCAACCCGTTGACCGACGCTCTTGTTACACAAACAAATGGAGACTTTGCAAAGGATGTATGAAACACAAGTTGCTCTTTTGCAAATGGACCCAGATCATTCCATGGCTCCATTCATTGTACCATCAATGGGCCCACCTTTGAGAAAGGAACAGTGGAGAGCATCGTGCTCCACCCCGAAGACCGCCGAACTACCAATGCCGCCTCCTGTGGATTCTCCTCGTCCTCGGCATACCAAGAAGCGTAAGGATCCCGTGGTCAATTCCTCGAGAAGCCAAATAACTCCTAGGGAAGAGGAAGTGAACTCCAAGGACCTAAGGACAAGACTCGCCTTGAATAGGCGCCTATCCCCGCTTCGCCTCATCATGACACCTAGGCGTCCCACGTCTCCTCGAGCTCGTCGACCGCATTCTCCTCGTCCTCGTCCGTTCGCATTATCATCGTCCTCGTCGACCGGACTCTCCTCGTCCCTCGGCATCGAGAATTTGCTAGGCCAAGGACCCCAGAGCCCTACAGATGATACTGGGCGCACAAGACCCGGAACCAAGACGTGATAGGGCCCCTCCAAACGTGATGGCCACCGACATGAAGAGGAGCATAGTAGGGTGAATGATCGCCCAAAGACAAGTCCGCCGAAGCTCCCAACGAAGCACTCGCTCAAGCAGTGAGAAGGAAATAGAAACAAAGCAATGGGAGTCAGTTGAAGCAAAGGCCGGATGATATGGAGAGGGGAAAGAAATATAATGACGACGATTATGATTGGGCCACCCGTCCGTTTTCCTTGAGGATAACCGCCGCACCTCCCCATCCTAACCTCAAGCTCCCAAATTTCGAGAAATACAACTAATCACCGACGCCAAGGACCATGTGCAAAGTTTCGAACAAACCATGAATCTCCTCACCACCGCCGATGACTTGCTTCGCAAAGCTTTCGCGAGCACCTTCTCCTGAATGCCTTTAACTCCGGTTCCGTGAGCTCAAGAAAGGTTGCATCGATTCCGGAGGGGCATGAGGAGAATGTTCTTAGATCATTTTGCCACTACTGGGAAGAGGAAGATGAGATTAACCGACTTGGCCAACATTGAGCAAGGGAAGGGAGAGACCACCCTCGCCTACTACAATAGGTTCCGAAAATGGCAGACCAAGTTGAAGAAAGCCTCACCGATAGGGAGGTCATAGTTTGCTTCAACTCGGGTTAAAATCGGCCCCCTCATTTATGAACTATCGCCCAGGGAACCTAATTCCAAGGCCGAATTGTACAAGGTGGCCTATGCCATTTCCATGGCCGAAGA
Organism: Adenophora triphylla var. japonica; assembly: GCA_022495995.1. Taxonomy (NCBI): domain Eukaryota; kingdom Viridiplantae; phylum Streptophyta; class Magnoliopsida; order Asterales; family Campanulaceae; genus Adenophora; species Adenophora triphylla. The sequence goes on along the minus strand of JAFEMH010004843.1, from coordinate 79,330 downwards.
CAAGACAAAGAAAAGGGGAGTCGACAAGACTAACCTCGGGCGCTAACCCCGACGTAATGACAACGGGAACTAGCAAGGGTTCCAAAGGAAAGAATAGAACAAGAAGCACCGAGAAGCTAGAGTTCACCCTCTTACAAAGCCCATCTCTCGAAATCATGCAATTTAGTAAACCTTCCTCCACCTCGTCCGCCGATCCGATCACCCAAAATATCCCCGCAACAAGAACAAATACCGTGGATTTTCACAAGGACAACGGCACACCACCGACGGTTGCCGGGCCCTTAAGAAGATAATCCAACAATGGGTCGACGAGGGAAAGTTAGACCGTTATGTCAGCGAAGAAAGATGGCAAGCGAAAGCGGAAGCAAAGAGGAGAGCGAAGATGACTCCAAGAGTGAGGATGAAGATCGAAGGCCTCCTAGTGGCTAAACTACATGTGATCCGTGAAGAGGTGACCTCCACCGTAAAAGCTAAGGGACCAGATCCACGAGCTAAGCAAAGTATACCATGTCCCTCGCTTGGATCCATAAAGCGGAAGAAGTCATTAGTTTTTCTCCGAATGAGTTGGCGGGAAGTCGAGCAGCTCGTGAGCGCACTTGGTCATCAAGGGTCGAATTGACAATGTGGAATCCGAAAGACTTCTTGTTGACACGGGGCCTCCCGTGACATCCTATACTATTCAAATTGCCTTCCAACAAATGGGGTTGAAAGACACTGTGCTAGAACCATATCATGGAAGGCTTGAAGGATTCACCAACCATAAGGTTGGAGCAAAGGGAACCGTAGAACTAGAACCCGAGGTCGGCAATCATCCCTTCCGAGCCAAAGCTACCGTCACTTTTATAGTCATGAATTTGACTAGTGACTATCATGCTATTATAGGCATTCCAAGTCAAGCCAAACTTGGGATGGTGGCCTCCTTCCTCACCAACGAGTTAAATTTCCCACTCGTGGCCGGGCATTGGATGCGCGAGGGCAACCCCCAAAGATTTCTTGGAACATGTTGTCAAGAGCCGGAAAAAGTCAAAAAGCGTGGAGATAGATACGCCCGAGGAGAACATCAAGATCTCCAAATCACGTAAGACCACCGAAACTAGCTCTAGAATGAGCTATATCCGTGAAGTAATGGGAAAGTGAGGAAGAGGAACCTATGGTCCTAGAAATTGTGGATGACCAAGGCGTAACTCTACCCACACCGGAAGAAGAGCCTATGGTCCTAGAAACCGTGGATGACCAAGGCATAATTCTACCCATCTCCGAGGAAGACCCCATTCTCGCCAATGACCGTAACTCTGGGGCCAACCATGACTCGGGGAAGAACGATCTTCCAGACATTGATAAACTTACGGAGGAAGAAGGCCTCAATGTAAACGACAATGAAGGGAGAAGAATCAGAGAGATCATCATCGAATCCCCGGAATTTCGAGACTAATTCGAAATGAAGCCTCGTAGAAGAGCCAGAAGAGGTAGTCGTTAATCCCGACTATCCCGAACAAAAATCAAGCTAGAGGCCAGCTATCACAGGAAGAGAAAGAAAAGATCATATCCCTCTTGAAAAACAGCCTCGACGTCTTTGCTTGGAGAGTCGAAGACATGAGGGGGATCAATGAAGAAGTAGCCCTCCACCGCTTAGAAGTTGATCCTTTAGCGAAGACCATCTCCTGCACGAGGAGAAATTTTGCAAGGGACAAGGAGGAAGCTATAAAAGAAGAGGTGCAGAAGTTACTCGCCGGAATAATTCGCGAAGTCAAATACCCCGCTTGGTTGGCTAATGTCGTTATGGTGAAGAAGCAAAACGGGAAATGGCGTATGTGCATAGACTTTACCGATCTAAACAAAGCCTCGCCCTAAGGACGCCTATCCTCTCCCGGAATCGACAAGTTGGTTGACTCCATTTGGACACCAAACTCTCGCCTTCTTAGATGCCTACTCGTGCTATCATCGATAAAAATGGCGAAAGAGGACATCGAGAAGATCGCCTTCCAAACACCCGTGGGGAATTTCTCGCTACATCACGATGCCTTTTGGGCTCAAGAATGCCGGTGCCACTTACCAACGAATGGTAAATCAAGTTTTTGCAAGTCAGATAGGTAGAAACATGGAAGCTTATATTGATGACATGGTCATAAAGACCAAGGAAGGCAGCCACGTTCCTGACCTAGAAGAGACCATTCACAACCTCCGAGCAAACAACATGAAGTCAATCCAAGCAAGTGCGTGTTCTGGAGTTACTGCAGGGAAATTCCTAGGCTTCATGGTTTCCCAAAGGGGGATTGAAGCAAACCCAGAGAAAATCAAGGCGCTCGTTGACATGAAGGAACCTACCAACATCAAGGAGGTCCAAAGACTTAATGGAAGAATTGCGGCCCTTGGAAGATTCATCGCCAAATTCCGCCGAAAAGTCACCGCCTTTCTTCAAGGTATTGAAGGGTACCAAGAGCTTCTCCTGGACTCCCGAATGCTCTAAGCATTCCTCCGGTTGAAGGAGTACTTGGGTTCCCCTCCCTTGCTTAGCGATCCGACTCACGGTGAGATGCTATACGTCTTCCTAGCCTGCCACCGATCATGTCCTTGTTGTCTTAGTTCGAAAGGATGAAGGAATTGAAGCCCGTCTACTATGTCTCTAAGGCACCGTCCGATGTAGAAAGCAGATATTTCAATGTGGAGAAGATAGCATACGCACTAGTCATTGCTTCAAGGAAGGCTGCGTGCATATTTTACGCACATCCTATCACCGTCTACACCAACGAACCATTGAAGAAAATCCTTCACAAGTTGGACGGCTCGGGACGTCTCCTTAATTGGTCAATCGCTCTAATGGAGTTTGATATCACTTACCAACCAAGGAAGACCCTCTTAGCACAACCTTTGGTTGACTTCATGGTCGAGGATCGCCTTTATGGGTGAGCATCTCCCACCTCAGGAGGCAAAACGCGCGGAGGAAAAGACTCTCCCATTGAACTCCCATCCAACCGTTGGATCACGTATACGGACGGATCGGCTACCAAGGAAAGAAGCGGAGCCGGAGTTGTACTAGCAAGCCCGGAAGGAGAATATACTATACAAGATGCCATCCGCTTCAAGTTTCACGCCTCTAACAACCAAGCCGAATACGAGGCTCTCATATTTGGCATTGAGTTAGCCTCCTTCTATGGAGCAACTAAGGTGGCTGCTTTACGTGACTCCGGCTTGTTGTCAAACAAGTGAAGGGAGAATATAACACTCAAGATGTCACCCTTGCCAAGTATAGAGACTCGGTCCTAGATATGACGAAGAAAATGGAATTTTCGAGCTCAAGCAGAATAGGAAGGGAAGACAACCAAGTCGCAGACGTTCTCTCCAAACTAGCCACCATGGACGTGTCTCCTGGAGACCAACCCATATGTAGTTTATGTCGAGGAACTGCGTATGAAAGATTACAAGTCATGCTTACGGACGAGGAAGAGAGATCTTTGGATCGATGACTACATCGAATACATTGAGAAGGAGAAACTCCCGGAAGATGATGCTCGAGCCAAGCTTATCAAGAAGAGGTCTCCAAGATTCGTGGTGATGAACGGAGTCCTCTAGAAGATCTTTCACGAAGCCCCTGCTAAGGTGTGTCTATCCCAAGGAAACTGAGAATCTCTCTGGCAGAAGTACATGAAGGTGTTTGCGGCGGACACCGGGGGCAGAACCTTAGGCGACAAAATCATATCGCTAGGTTACTACCGAGCCAAACCTAAGGGAAGACGCGCACGCCTATGTTCGAAAATGTGACAAATGCCAAAGGTTCTCTGACATTCCAAGACTACCTGCAGTCGAGCAAACACTCGTAATACCTATGTGGCCATTTGATATGTGGGGGATCGACCTCATTGGACCCTTCCCACCCGTCCGTGGTAATTGCAAGTACGTGATAGTAGCTGTTGATTACTTCTCCAAGTGGATAGAGGCCAAGGCATTGGCCAAGATAACGGAAGAGAACGCGATCAACTTTGTCCATGACAACATACCCAGTGCGATTTGGCCTTCCACATACAATTGTTTCGACCATGGACTCCAATTCTCCACGGCATTTACAACGGGGTGGGGAGAGTCAAAGTACGCCATGCCAAATCTTCGCTAGCCAGACCCCAAGGCAACTGGCAAGCGAAAGCCGCCAACAAACTGGTCCTAACCGCCCTCACCAAGAATCTTGAAGGTCGCGAGGGTAGATGGTTGGACGAACTTCCCCTAGCTTTATGGGTTGTTCGCACAACCACTCGGGGGCCAACCGGGGAAACCCCATTCGCACTTACCTTCGGTTCTGAGGCTATGGCACCAGCAGAGATGGCCATCCCTACAGTAAGGAACTCCCATTATGACGAGCAAGTCAACAAGGTCAATAGGCTCCTAGACCTGGACCTGATAGATGAAAAACGACTAGCTGCGCAGATGAGGATGGTGAATTACAAGCAAAGGACCAAGGCATATCACGACAAGAGGGTCATCAAAAGAGTATTCCAAGTTGGCGATTGGGTACTTAGAAAGATTGAAGCCACTGGTCGGAAGGCAGAACAGAACAAGCTCTCCCCAAATTGGGAAGGTCCCTATATCATCACTCAAGTCATCCGAGAAGGGACCTACAGATTGAAGACCAAGGAGGGGAAGGATCTCAAGCATCCGTGGCATTCCGACAACCTTAGAAAATATTATCACTAGTCTAGTTTATTTTGCAATAGATTAGCTCTTTATTTTCTATCTTTTATTTTCGGTCTTTTGTTTTCTTTTTGTCTTTTTAGTTGATAGGATTGCAGTTCTATGTAATCGCATTTCAGTTCTACGAAAGAAGTTTCTTCCAACAAGTAAAGCAACTATCAACTCTTCACCCCAGCGCTACTTCCGACTCTCCGATACACAACAGCCAAGACCAAGGATCCCCCTTGGCCTGATGGCTTACCAACAGCCAAGACCAAGGATCCTCCTTGGCCTGATGGCTTACCAATGACCAAGACCAAGGTCTCCTTGGCCTGATGGCTTACACAACTGCCAAGACTAAGGAACCTCCTTGGCCTGATGGCTTAACAACAGCCAAGACCAAGGACCCTCCTTGGCCTGATGGCTTACACAACAGCCAAGACCAAGGACCCTCCTTGGCACGATCTTGATGGCAACACACCCAAGACCAAGGGATCTTCCTTGGCACGATGGCTTACAACACGAGGACCACCTTGGCACGATGGTCCACATCTGTCGAGGGTCGCCTTGACTCGGGATACCAGCGGCCCAAGACCAAGGAACCTCCTTGGCCCGATGGCTTACAACACTTCCATCCCAGATCCACCTTGACTTAGGAGACTAACAGCCAAGACCGAGGACTTTCCTCGGCCTAAGGGCTTGACAAACCTCCTATCATGAATCAAGTCCGATCCAGGATTACAACACTTTACAGCCAAGGAAACCCTCCTCGGCCTAAATAAATAAAGAGCATAGTTAAAGCCGAGGAGTATTTCCTCGGCCTAACCACTTTGCCCAACATCTGGGAGCAAGGAACCTTCCTTGGATCCTGACTTCTTAAGTTTAGTGCCTCGGCCTAGCATACCAAAATATGAGCAATGGAAATAACACGAATCATAACAAGGATTTTCATTGATATTCAAAAAAAAATTTACAAAAGCCCTACCATCTATTACAAAAAACAAAGGAAAAAAGCTATCCTAAGATTGGTGCACGTCATCAAAAGGCTTGTCCCGGCCCGGTCTTCGAGTGATAGTGCGGGGGAGGAAGGACCGTTTGTTCGGTGGATACATTATTTTCCTCAGTCCCTCCTTCCACCTCGGCTTCTATGTCCTCGGGCTCATCGGCGTCTTGGATCGCCTCCACCAGGTCTTTAATATTGCCAGGGACAACAGAGGCCGGCCTCCACACTTCCTGCAAGCATGAGCATCCTTGGCGGCCATCGGCTCAAGTTGCTTTGAGAATAGGGGACCAAGTGATGGAGAGCCACGACTTCCTCGGCATATTGATCCACACCAAATTAGGCTGGGCAATCTTATTAATGTCCAGACCGGTGGAAGGATCGGCCAAAATGCTCCGGGCCAAGTGGAGATAGCCATCTTCAAACATGGTGGCCGTTTGCTCGTCCACGGCCTCTCTAAAGGCCGAGCGGCCATCATCGGTTCCTTGAAAGCCGAGCTCTCCTTGAACCGAGCTACGGCCTCTTCCTCCCTAGGGGAGGGTAGCTTCCAATCCACGGCATTTGGCCTCGGCTTCATCGGCCTTGGTGCAAGCTCGGCCTTATCAGCCTTTGCCTGGGCAAGCTCTTCATTTTTAAGCCGGAGATGTTCCTCGGCCTTTGCCTTTTCTTCCTCGGCCCTTTTTACCTCGGCCTCAACCTTGGCCTTGGCCGCCGCAAGCTCAGCATCCTTGGCCTCTAAAAGTTTAGCCAAGGAAGACTTGTCTTTTTCGCTCTTTGCTTGAGCTGCCTTGGCCTCATTCAGACGCCTCGTCTTCTTCTTGGCCAGAACATTCTCGTACGCCGTGACAGAAGCCAACTGAAAGATAAATCATCATTAGAAAGACAAAACCAATATCAAAGACAATAACCCAGAAAGGGATTAACATTTACCTCGGCGATCAAGAGTCCCTTATGGCAGAGCAAGGTGTCCTCGTTGGGAGCCTCTTTACAGAATGCCTCGTAGGCATCCTCGTCCATAGCCCTTTGAATAGGAGCTCGGCCCAATCTCACTAAGGGTCCCTCCCTTGCCAACAGGGGGAGTCCCCTAAGACGGGGAATGCCGAGGGACATACTCTTGGCCAGCTCGTCGGCCTCTTCAACAGTCTTGACGGATTGAACGGTCAAGGGAGGAGGAGCATCAACATTGGGGGCTACACTGACGCTTGCCCGTTTAGCCGCCGGCTCCTCGGCGCTAACAGTTGGAGTCCTTTTGGAGCACGATCTCCTTTGGACGAGGCTAGCTTCCTCGGTCTCCTCTTCCTCGGCATCAACATGGAGGCTATGCCCCTCTGCAGTTGATGGATTGGTTTGATTGTCAGCCGCCGGTTCCTCGGCATTCACTTCCCCGTGCAATTTAAGGGGAAGGGGTTGGTCATTCTGAACATTGAGGACGAGGTTACGTGCATTAGCATCCTCCCTCCTTTCTGTCAAGGCAGCCTTCTTGCTCAGCTTCCTCTTCCTCTTCACTAGCTCTTGGGGACTAAGTCTCTCCATGGCTAAAGTTTCTTCTTCCTCATTGTTAGATCTGCAAGGACGAGGAAAGAGTTAAATGTGGGCGAGAGGTAACAAGCATTTGAAAAGTACAAGTAAAAAGAAACATTTACGTCCAACTATGTTGACGGCTTTCAAACATTGGTCCGGGGACGTTCGGTCTTGCATGTAATGCAATCCTCATGGAACACTAAGCCGGGGTGAATCGTCCAGTCATTGAAGCGTCTCCCTCTTTACGGTGACAAGGGGAGATACCCCATCCTTCTTCCGGCATTAAACCCGCTTGAATGTAGTAATGGTCCGAGGACTCAATCAGCGACCAATCGAGGACTCCCACCTCGGCAAATTCTTCCGGGCGTTTAATCAAGTCCTTGGTCCATTCATATTGTTGGACGGGGAACGAAGAAGTTGGACCTTTACTGAAGGAGGCCGGAACTCCCATCCTTGGTGGCTCTCCACCCTAATAACGTGGTTATCCCAACCAGCAACTTTGCTAGACATTGGGAGGAGCAACTTTGGTTTCTTAGACGCACTCTTGATGATGAGGAGCCAGCTCTCCTTGACAAATTGGACATGGTAGAAATGCCTAAAGGCTCCCATGGTTGGCTCATACCCTAAGCTACGGCAAAGGATGATGAAGCTGACAAGGACCCGGGTACCATTGGCTCCTAGCATGGCCGGCACCGCCCTCACGTCGTCCGAGAAATTCGCGAGATGAAAGGATCCGGTGGAAGACGAAGTCCTTGTTGGAATTGTTTGAAGTAGAAGTGGACAAAGTCTGGTTATAGTAGAAGTCATCCTCTTCCTTCTTTGTCTTGACTCCATGTGGCCCATATAAGTTAGCTTTGTACTCGGCTTTGTCTACCCCGTACTTGGAGTATAGCTTTTCCAGCATGGGATCCCCGGCTCTTGGGGTCCTCTCTTGCCTTTGTCCTAATCCTTGGCCTCCTCGTCCTCGGCCTCCTCTTCTTCGGGCCAAACGGCCATCAGTTTGTGCTTCATCCATGAAAGCATCAACTATCTGAGTAGACGAGGAGGGTTCTCCTTCTCTTCCCGTCATATCTGCATAAAGACGAGGAGACAAAATTAGTGACCTCGTCCATGGCGATTTAGGACGGGGAAGGGAGATTCCCCTCCTCGTCATTTAATAAGGCCGAGGAGGGAGCCGTACCTCTCAGGCGCTCACGCATTTCGCGATCAGAGGCCGGGTAGAACAGATCGATGTGCTCCATCATCTCAGCCCTATCCTCAAAAACTATAATGTTGGGTGAACCCGAGACTCAATCCTATCTATTCTTGTGGAGTCGGGGTATTGGAGGAATAGACGAGATCAACCATAACCTCTTAGCGCTTGCTTACATCATCCAGAGTGAGCATCAACCATGGACCTCTCTCTCTACGATAGACCCTCAAATTTCCAGTATGATATCCATAACGGAATCGGGGAGAATGGTCCCAAGATCGAGCCATTTCTAAGGGGAATCAAAGAGTAAAGGGGGAGTTCATTCAATATTCGAAGAAGTTTAACAAAATGCAAAGAAAATCACAAACATGAAATCGGGATAGTTGGGAACAAAAATTCATGAAGAAAAGCTTGAATCTTCAACAATGGCAGTTCATGTTTCTTGATTCACGTATGAGTTCTTCTAACAACCCTAGAAGACGCTAAAACAGGAGCAGAATTGGTGAGAAAGAGAAAATCCATACCTGAGTTCGTGAAAGTGCCTTGAAACGCGAAAGAAAGCAATGTCGCCGGAAAAAGTTCGCCGGAATACGGAAAGGATGATTCTTTGTGTTCGCCTGAATGTTCTTCGCCTAAACCTTGCCCTTAGTTCGACTGATTTGAGTTTGTAAAGGTTTAAAATGAAAGGGTTTTTGCTTTTTATACCCCTCAATCGGGTTAAACCCATGGGTAAAGTAAATATTCCGGGTCGGGCGCCCCAAGAATTAAATGCGAATTGACGGTTTCAAGGCGTGACAAGGCCAGGGGGCCCCAGAATGGCAACCGTCAGTTATATGAAGCGACGCCGAGGACACGTGTCAAAACCTTTCGTATTCCATCCATATGACGAGAACGAGATGACTTTCTACTCGTCCTAATCCGAGCTAGAAAGTCGGGGGCCACTGAACAGTATAAACCGAGATACGAATATGGGTTTGCTCAAGCTGGGCCTAATTGAATTGGGCCATGAATATTATCTAAATAACCAAGTATCAGGGCCGAGTAGGGTCTTCCTCATAAGACAAGGAGCGTTTATCTCAGCCTTATAACAACATGTTTGGGCCGGTATGCAGCAAGAGACGAGGAAACTAAAGTTCTTACCTCGGCATTCTACACCATGACGAGGAAACTAAATCATTTACCTCGGCATATCACCGTACCGGCCAATCTCCAAATGACGAGGAAACAGAATCATTTACCTCGGTCTATTTGTTAAGGCCGAGGTAAAACATTTGTGTTCCTCGGCGTTCCGGTTATCAGAACATACAATCCTTATTCAACAAGGAGTATACAGCAATGATCCAATCAGGATTATACTTGTCAACATCAATTCAAGTCAAACAATGACTCCTTAACAGATATAATTCTATTAGAATTATATCTTATCTATTTACAAGTTCATTCCAACATGGATTCTATCTATCCATTCCTATAAATACAAGCCCCATGGCTCATTATTCGGTACGTTACTTTTTACATTGGAGAAACTCTGTCAATTTGATTTCTCTAATATCAACCGTGAACTTACTCTCACGCCGGAGGGCCTTTAGCCGGATCCGCCCCGGCTTAGTTTACGTGTTTTCTCTTATTTTCAGGCCTTGCAATTGCCGGAGCATTCAACGCTTGAATTTGGGCTGTTTTGGCAATTTTGGCATCATCACTTTCTGTTTGCATAGCCAAAGTCATTCTTATGAATAGCCTCAATTTTGGTGTGTGTTCCAAGAGAAGAACCCAAACCAGAAATAAACCTCCGCTTTATGTATTCATAAACTTCCTCCCTTCCATCTAATTTCACTACCAATCGACGAAAGCCCGAGATTCTCCTCCACTGTTTCCATCAGAAACCCCACTTTCGCATTCAGAAATCGACGAGGACCCTACCAATGATATCCTATGAATAGCCTCAATTAGATCACTTCCTGCAGAGGACAACGGACCATGCTTTGCGTTCCTCTCCATAGCCGGCACTAGTATACCCTAACATAATGAAGAATTGTGTAATCCTAAGTATTTGCAAAAACTAAGAGAATTAAAAACGGAAAACAATTCCTATCAAAAGTAGAAATTCAATAACATCTAAATAATGATTGCATCTCAAACCAAGAATCCAAATAATATGAGTTTACGAATAGGAATAGAGAGCGAAACAAATAAGATTCCAAAGAATATGTATCCTTTCGGAACCAAATTGACCCTAGTTCTAAACTGACAATTGAACAAACACCACTTGCGCACTACACAGAAGGAAAAAAAAAACAGAATCAATTCACCTTTTTTGCAAGTAATGATCACAAAAAAAAAAAAACAAAAAAAAAAAAAAAATCAATGGAATGAAGAAGAATCAAAACGACTATGAATCCAATTAAATTGAAAAGACAAAACACGGCGAAGATGTGAAATTAATCAAAAACTTATGAGGGTATTGAAGAAAACTCAAACCTGGTCAGTAAATTTGAAGCTGTAAGTGTGTGTCGAGTATGAGTACAGGGGTATATATATATATATATATATATACTCCCTCCGTCCCATAATACTTGACACACATTTCTATTTTGGGCATCCCACTGATAAGTCACACTTCCTAAAATGGCAAAGAATCTTTACTATTCCCTCCACTCATTCTCTCTCCTACATTATTTTAATACTCACAACACCATTATAATTTACTATTCTCTCCACTCATTCTCTCTCCTACTTAACTATCTACACTCACAACACATCAACCTTTTTACTTTTTCCTTAATTCCCGTGCGGAACAGTAACTGTGTCAAGTATTACGGGACGGAGGGAGTATATATGGGGATCCGGGCCTGTGCTTAGAGTGATGGCCCAAGTTCAATACTTGGCACCAGTATTTTAGCTATAATTTTAATTTGAAGCTTTGTAAAATGAACAAAAATGATTTCATAAGACCAAATATTCATCGAGGAAAATAAAACCTAGGAAATTAACAAAAATGATTTACACAAGCAAAATGGGCCGCAACTCGACTTTTGTTGGGTGATAAGGAAATTACTACAACAAAGATGTCCATCGAGGAAACATTTGATACAAATGATCATCATCAATAATCTTGTACCAATTGTTGAACTTACAAAGAGAACTGAAAAAAATGCCTAGATATTAGACTTGATAGATTCGTGCTGAAGCAACACATTGATCTGAATGGAAGGCATCTCACCTGTCCAGAAATCCATCAACAACTCTTTGAATAGCTAAAACAACGTGTGGCTGAAAGAGAAGACCTTTGATGCATCAATAGTTTCTCAAAACCTAGCCCCTCGAAATCACTCATTCGATTATTACTTTATGCATTACTCAGTGATAAAAAAGAAAATAATATTTGATGATGTAACAACGTCCATTACATAGCTAAACATCTAAGAGAAGTCAAGCTCCTGCATGAAACTAATATCGCGTGGAAGGTAGCCTGATCTCCGCACAATCTGAATAGACAAAGAACGAGAAGGACCAGAAGGTAAAGGAGAAAATAACAGAATCAAAGTCCAGGAACAATGATCTCAATAACATAATTAACAACTTACGCTAACAACAAAGAAGCAACAGATTAAAGTAGTTACAATCTAGACATTCACGCATAAAGGTGTTTACCTCCAGCAAGTGTGCTCTTGCAGTGTAATCATGACATAATTCCTGCTGAAACCTCCAGATTCTATCAAACATATCCAATTTAGGACACCCTAAATCAATCATCTGATCTAGTAAACTTGATAGATAACTCTGTATGAACGGAAGGAAGCATGTTTCTCATACAGTCATACAGATACAGGTCAAAAGAAGATGGATCCATAAAGTAGAATATTTGAGGTCTAAACCTCATACTAGCAACTGGCGGCTCTTTCCATTTAGGATTTTGTTCATTTTTACGTAATGCCAAATGCACCAAGTAGATAAAGACCATCTCCAGACACTGTTAGAAGGATTAAAGGAGTCTGCAATGTTTGCGTATGAACCATCTTAAGCAAATTTCCCCCATTTTAACAACTACCGGGTGAATTGAAGAGTAAATTTTACGCTGGCAAGTTAGCAAGAATGTCACATCTCGAAAAACACCATCTCGAGAACATCAATAACTTTTGATCATAAATTTGGCCAATATCATTGTCAGGGTGATTTTCAAAACAGATTCTTATGGAATGGTAGGTCGAAACACAGTAGTTAAGAATACTCAAGGCAGCCCTTTACCAATATGAAATTCAAGATAATCATGATTTGAGTTCCAAACAAAATTATGGAGCTACGTTTAACTGTCGACTCTGCTAAGATAACTTTTTTAGTTCTTTCTTCAGGTCAAATATTAATAGAGATGAGAACATAAACTGATATGAACTTTAAGAGGAAAAAGTTGATCTCGTTGAACATTCCCTAGCAAAATTACCTTTCAAATTTCCACAAATGCCCTCAAACCAGTAAATGAAATGATAATTACTAACGCGATTACATCGTTACGAACAAGACAACACAACATGGCATTCCTGGCATACATAAATCACAATAAAATGAAATGATTTCTATTAGCAGTATGTATCGAAAAAAAAATATATGAACAACATGCTTATAACTTCTTAATAGATGAAATATCTTAAAACCCTAAAACCTTAAAGTATTTGAAAATTCTTCAATTGGACAAAAATGTATTTGACTATTTGTAAATACGACCCGATCATATTGACAACACCAGCAGGAAACATCTCTTTTCAGATTGACAGGATCTACAAGTTCCATTACACAAATTAAGAAGCATAATAACTCGATGAATCAATTTCTTGTTTCAATGTTCAAATTATCATCCCTTTTTATCACATCTGATTAATGGGGGCAATTGACCCCATTTGATTAAGAAAAAATTGTCATACATAAATCACAATAAAATGAATCAATTTCTATTTGCAATATCTAACAATAAAGATGTTTCGTAAAATAGATATGAACAACATGCCTATAACTTCTTAATGGCTCAAATATGATAAAAGTATTTGAAAAATCTTCCATTATACAAATTAAGAAAAACAAATTATCATCCCTGATTATCACAGGCGGAGCCACGTAGAGGTTAATGGGGGAAATTGCCCCCATTTTGATTATAAAAATAAAATTAATAGTGCAAGTTTATCAATATCAAATCTCTCTGAGAAGTAAAAAAAAAACAAAGGATTACTTGGCGCGAGAGAAGTTATGAACAATACCTTTCACGATTTCTTCTCTAGTTTCATCAAGAAGGGCAGCAAAACAACTCGCCTTGTTCTTGGGAAATGACCGTTGGAGTGAGTGTGTGTGTGTGTGAGAGAGAGGCGGAGAGAGAGAAAGCGGGAGTGAGGCGTGGGAAAGATGATGAGGGTTTATGACGAACTCTTACTCTTATATAGTCATTCGGATTTGTTTGCGTGGAACCAAAGCTGTCTTTAGAAAGAGCATTTTTATTCATAAAACTTCATTTTCATCCCTCACTTTTCTCTCTCAGCTACCTGTATTATTAGTCATTAAAAATACAATTTTAAACAATTTTATCTCCATATTTATGACAAAAGTCATCAATTTTTCTCTCCTACTTTTTATTATATTTCACCATATTTTCTCTTTTCTACTCATTTATATTACATTTGTTACTACTATACTCCCTCCGTCCCGGAACAATCTTCACACTTTCCCTTTTGGGCGTCCCAAAACTTACTTCACACATTTAAAACTTACCTAAAATGGAAAGGAATCTTTACTATTCCCTCCACTCATTCTCTCTCCTACATTATTTTAATACTCACAACACCATTATAATTTACTATTCTCTCCACTCATTCTCTCTCCTATTTTATTTTCACACTCACAACACTTTCAATATAATACTCCCTCCTTAAAACTAGTGCAAACAGTGTTTGTGAAGTAAGTTCCGGGACGGAGGGAGTATATAATTATTTCTATATTCTTGTATTTTTATTATTTTTTACTCCCTCCGTCCCATAAAACCTTTTCCATTTTAAATAGTGTCAAGTCAATCGAGTACAACTTTGAATAAACTTTAATATCAATCTATTCATTCTAATGAAATTTTAATAATTGCTATTGATAAATCATTTGGTTATTTTATGGATAACAATTTTTAAATTTTTATTATGATAAGTAAATTGATATTAAAGTTTGGTCAAAGTTGAACTTGATTGAACTGAGTTCATAGTAATCGGGTAAAGTTTTATGGGAAGGAGGAAGTATATATTAATTGCAATTTTTGTAAAAAAAAAAATAAATTATTTTTTTTCATGCCATGACACACGACTTCTTCTGGCAAAACAAAGTCATGAAAAGTCATTTCATGACTTAGTACTAAGCAGTGTTCTAAAAGACCCCGCCAGTGGGCGGCGCCAGCCTCCGCCTGTGCGCTGCGCCTCTCTCAACGCCCAATTTTGTTCCGCTTAGGTCCCGCCTAATCCCGACTAATCCCGACTAATTCCCGTCTAGACGCTAGGTCCGACTCTGCAGCCTAGTATTCGCCTAGCATTTTTTAAAATCTTGGTACTAAGTCATGATTGGGATTATTTGTGATGCCATCTGAGCAATGCCATGACTTAAAAAACATAGATGGTCTAAGGGTCTGATTTGGTCAACACTTTTGTTCAACATCCGAGAGAAAACGGTCCATGGCCGGATCAAGAGCACGCTTCTTTTGGGCTGGGCCAACCACATAGATGAGTGTTTTGGGTTTGGGACAACAGTCCCTGGACTTTTCATAAAAGCCCAATATTTTAGTGGCTATGCACATTTAATTAGTTTTAATTTGAAATTACTATTTTATGAAAGTGAAAATCTTAGAAAAAACACGTATTTTCTAATATTTAGAAAAAAATTTGTAAATTAGTGAAACTTATTTTAATATCGTGCGGTAACATTTTAAAAAATAATAGGAACGTATCAACACCTTCGAGCACTCTTTAAAATTGAAACTTCATTTTTCACACATGTATATACACTCGTTAACATATGGACTGACACTCTTCAACACAGAGACTAGACTAACACTCAAAATACATGCACTATCACTAACAAAACAAACGATTAGCACTCTTTTAACACTACAACTTCATATTTTTATGCACTATCACCGACAATTTTTTAATACTCTACTTATAAAAACTTCATTAACATTTTTGGGGGGTTTTTAAAGCATGTATCAAGGGGTGATGGCTAATATCTTTTGTTTTGTAAGCCTCGCAATTTACTTCGATTTTCCTGTTATAAGGTTTTTAAACCCTTTACTATCGGGGAAGAGATTATTACTTTTAATATTTTTTATAAAACCCCCGTATACGCGTTACTAGTGAAGGGTTATAATTTTTCATAATATCTACACAACCTCTGTATTTATCAATTTTTTATTTTATCAGTTGTTTTTTGTTAAACTACTAGTACTAAAAAGCCCGTGTCATTGGCACGGGTCAGTACCCCAACTAATCAAAGATTTTCCTTATCATAATTCTACACTATTTCAAAATTTATTTTTGATCATGAAGAAATTTATACATTCAATCTAGCTGGGAAGAATTTTTGACCCAAACGCCATAAGAAAAATATTAATTTAGGGGGACTTTCAATACGCCAAACTGATCGCAACAGTCTTCCACTTGATATTGTAGTCTCCAGGGTAAGTGAAGAAGCTAACTTGTAAGCAATCCTAACTGAGGAGATATGGTCGTTTGCAAAGTGCCAGACTTCTTAGTCATGATCAGACCCAAAATAGAGTTTGACAGAGTCTTCTTCTTAAGTTAAGATTGGCATTATATGGGGCAAATTCCATGACTTGGAATTGTGAAGGAAAGGTCCCTCTTAAATACTTAGAAACCGGATAAAATCATAAGAAAGTATGTAATTTGGATTCATATAAATTACAAAAATATAGAAAGAATAGGGAAATAATATAGTAATCAACAAATACTGGCTATGCTAAAATATCAATTTATTCAACCCCCCCCCCCGACACACAAATAAAGTGATATTAAGATGTTTAAGGAAAGCAAACATATATTGAATTAGCATTGACAACTTCTTCAACAATCTATGTACACAATCAATTCAAAGCAACACAACTCAGTTAAAGTATTAACAATTAATCATTCGTACTAATCTTTAGAGTGGAGCATACAAACAAATTCCTTCTTTCCTGCACTTGAATTAAAGCAGACTCAATTTAGCACCAATAAAATTTAATATATAATTGAATTCATATAAAAAATAGACATAACCACCCTATAGAAAATAGAATTTCGATTTTGAAAAAGTAAACATGCCCACCACAATATGGTTGTAAACAGGGGAGGAAAGAACCGAGCAAGCGATTCCAGGTTCAATCTTTCTAACCCTGTTTTGAGTTTTCAAATTCCAACCAAAATCATTGCAGCCCATGATCTTCTTGCTCTAAAACCCACCATTTTATCCCAAGTTAACACCTATACCACTCATTATATATTTGCAAATATGAAAAACCTCAGGCATGAACACAAACACAGATAAAATTAATCCAAACCCAAACCAAATTGAATCCTTTCAATTCAATTGGGAACACAAACATGGGTTTGAACATCAAAACAGGGTTAGAAAGATTGAACCTGGAATCGAAAAAACCCTCGAATGCTCAACTGGTACGAACCCTCTAAATTTGATGGTTGAAAAGAGAGAGAGAAAAGCCCGGTGGACACTCTTGGAACTGGGCTGGATCGTCGCTTGAAGAAGTCGGAGACAGGCGGATCCCAATTTGGATTGAGAGAGATAGAGATTGGGTGAAGAACGCAGTGAAGACGACAGGAATGAGATCGTGGGGGTGGGTGGGGGGTGTTTGGGTGGGGGTTAAGATGCTCGCAGCCGTCCGATCAACTCTCCAACTTTTAATCTCAGCCCCTTTTTATACCCCAGATAAGAGGCAGTTATTTTCCCCCTCTATTGTATAATAGATTCACATACAAACTAATCTTCAAATATGGAGGCCTCAAACAAACTGATCTTCAACCTGAGAAGTGGGAGTGATTGGGAGTGAATGTTTTTCATAGCATTTTCTTTTTTAGTTTTTCATAGCAGTAAGTTTAATTTGGGATTTAAATTTAGTTTGTATGATATCTTTTCTTAAATTAAATTACAAACCCTCTTTTTTATGTAACTCTTTTGAGTCTGAAGGGAACATCCATAGCAAAATGAATTTTTCTTAAGTGGTGTGTATAAATCAGCAAACACAAAAAATTTCAAATACTCAAAACACCAATTTTCTCATCGATCAAGCATGAAGCAAATAACAAACACAAAAATCAATTCCAACACCCAAAAAAGCCTAGAACCCAACCTTATTATCTTATCAAAAGTGACGAACATGGTGGCAACGAAGAAGGAACTGCATGCGCTGAAAAGTTCCTCGTGAGACTCCTTCGTTAAACAACAGCAGCGTGGTAGAAAAGGGAGGCATTGTATTGGGAGGGGAATAAAGGGAACGGGAGACCATTAAAAATGTGTCACTTTTATACCCGAGCTTTGCAGGGAGAAGCTGATTAAAGATAATCATCAATAAGGTAATGATTCAGTAAGAAAAACTATACCTTTGTGCAATATAAGAGTAAAATCAAAAGGATAATAACCTAATTCATTACCATTTCCCTCAGTGCCAAAAAGAAATGGAAGCAGAGAAATGTCAAACAACTTAAGGCGAATCTGAGAAGATGACATGATTTGCCGGCAGATGAATCACCGATAATGCTATTTTTCATATAAACTGCTCTAGAGATTAATCAAAAAATAGAAACTTCATCGGTCACCAAGATTTTCCAAAGTAACCATCTGAAATCACATAATCAAACAGAGTTTTGATCATATTCTTGAAATAATAAGGAAGGAATTAAAATCAACCACGCCACCACTATCCCCATTCCCACCACCGAGATCAATTCCATAATACCATCTCCATCCATCAAAACCCAGAAATCGAAAATTTATCTATATATCAAAGAAACAAACAAAGAAAGAACATAAATGAATGTTGGAAGCGAACCTAGAATCAGAAACCAACATGTTGTAGATCAACATCGAAAAGAAAGATGTTTCCATGGAAATTCAGTTGTTAAAAATTATCCCAACAGTGAAATTAGATAAAAGTTGATGATACATACATTCATCAACCTCTTTCTCTCGCTGTAATACTCATAGGAGATGAAGATGAGATGCTAGGACCGGAGAAAAAGGTCTTTACCGGCAAAAATGATGGTTACGACAGTGAGGGGCGGTGGTGTCCATGAGTGAATGAAGAGAGGGAGAGAAGAACTTTGAAATTGCCACTGTTGCAACCTCTAATACTGCTAAAACCACCGCAAATTGAACGATCGTTAGATTGGGCAGAAGGAAGAGGGGGAATAGGGTTAGACCAATTTGGATTGAGAGAGATAGAGATTGGGTGAAAACGCCGTGAAGACGACAGGAATGAGATCGTGGGGGTGGGTGGGTGGGGGTTAAGATGCTCACAGCCGTCCGATCAACTCTTCAACTTTTAATCTCAGCCCCTCTTTATACCCCAGATAAGAGGCAGTTATTCCCTCTTTGTATTGTATTATAGATTGATAAATGAAATTTATCAATTATTTTGAATGATTTTTGTGCTTATTTGTTTGATTAAACAACTAATAAATTTATTTTATCAGTTAAATAACTGATATATACAGGAATTTTGTAAAAATTATGAAAATTTATAATCCATTTCGTGGTGGCGTGTATATGGTTTTTGCCCATTCAATATACCAATGACTTTTTTTTGTTAATTTTCAATTTTTTTTTTTTTTTTAAGTATTCATCTTTCAAAAGATCTTTTTGGTAAATGCCCCAAAAATCAACTCTTATTATTATGAGATTGATTTGAGGTAGTAATAAATATTTTTCAAACAAACCAAATTTCATACATAAATAAATAGATGATAAACTTAACTCAGAGAACCGGTTATATAATGCTAAAAATTTGTCTTTATAGTTCATTTCTAAGTAGTCGTACTTTAAAAAAATTAAAAAAAATAAACAAGCACTATTTTTTATTTTTATTTTCCTTCTTTAAAGAGGATCAACATATGTTCTCATATGTTCTCATATTCCCCCCCTTGGGAGCTCGAACTCGGAACCTTTGGTCTCAAGTGAGGAGTGTCTACCACCAGGCTACAATCTTCTTGTCAAACAAGCACTATACAAATAAATATAATAAACTATTTATATATATATATATATAATAAATTTGACCTCCTAAACGAAAAATATTGGCTCTGGTACATTTTAATATAATTATTAGACGTATATATTGTATATTTTGGTGTATATGTAATTGCCATATTTACGGATATTCTTTAGGCTAGTATTTTGTTAATTTCCGTAATTGTAGTAGGTTTGTTAGTTGCCATAATTGTAATATGGTAGGTTTATTTTCTCAAGTATATGTACGTCTCTTTATTTTGGAATACACAGATTATTCACTCCAATATTTTTTCATGGTATCAGAGCACCAAAAACGATACGCGCCTAAACCCTAGCTGCTAGCTGCCGATTGCCGCTATGCCTAATGAAGATGATCCAACGAAGGTCTCATTCTCCGGAATCAAGAAGGATGATCCGACTCACTCTCCATTTTATTTGCATCCCTCCGAAAATCCTGGTTTGATAATTTCACCGGTGATTCTCAAGGGTTCTAACTACGACGAATGGGCTCGATCTATGAGGAATGTTCTCCGGGCTAAAAGAAAGCTTGGCTTCATCACTGGTGCGGTGACTGCAGCCGATGCAAGTGATCCAGAAGAATGGCTTATGGTGAATTCCATGGTGGTGGCATGGGTACTCAATACGGTTGAATCGACCCTACGCTCAACACTTACTTATGCCGACTTGGTCAAGTCTCTTTGGGATGATCTCCAAGAAAGATTTTCAGTTGGCAATGCACCTCGTATTCACAAACTTAAAGCCGAGATTGCTAATTGCAAACAGGGAGGGTTGCCGGTGGTGGAGTACTACGGTAAACTCAAATTGATGTGGGATGAGCTTGTTAATTATGATCCTCCGATTAGCTGTTCTTGTCGAGGGTGTACTTGCAATATAGCGACTACTTTGACGAAGAAACAAGAAGCTGAGAAGCTTCACCAGTTTTTAATGGGCCTGAATTCGACCATATTTGGGACGGTAATCTCCAACATCCTGAGTACCGATCCCCTTCCATCCATTACCCGCGCCTATTCCTTAATAATCCAAGAAGAAAGCAGGCATGATGTAGCTAGGGGAAACGAAGATAGGGCAGAAGCTGTTGCCTTCGCTGCAAAGGGACATTACAGGTCAGCCGATGTCGCTGCTCCTGGACCAAAACCTTCGCCACCAGTCAAGGTTTTCCGAGACAAGACAGGTACGTGCTCTCATTGTGGGAAAGCTGGACATGTTGTGAAAGACTGTTTTCAACTTCACGGGTATCCGAAATGGTGGGAGGAGAAGAATAGGGTGGCTGGGGTTGGTCGTAGCAGTGGGTCTCGAGGCCGTGGACAGGGTAATCGTGGTAGGGCTAATGCAGTTGACATCAAGGGTGGATCCTCTTCCTCTTCGACTAGTAACCATGTGACTGCAGAGACCGTTCGTAGTAATTTCTCCGGCTTGAGCAACGATCAAGTATCTACTTTGGTGAATCTTCTCAATGCTTGCACTCCGACCTCCTCCGACAAACTTTTTGGTAAGAATTATGAATGGTTGTTAGACACAGGAGCATCGCAACATATGACGGGTAATCTTAAGTTTTTGACTAATTTATCTTCTATTCCCAACTGTAAGATTGGGATGCCGAATGGGGAAACAGCTTTGGCAAAACAAAAGGGGTCACTGTCTCTTGGCCAAAATTTCTATTTGGAAGATGTCCTATTTGTTCCTTCCATGCATTGCACCCTTATTTCTGTTGCACAGCTTGTTACGCAATTACATTGCACTGTCACATTTTCTTCTAATTTGTGTATTATACAGGACCGAGCCACGAGGACTTTGATTGGAGCGGGTGAGCAACGCAATGGGGTATATTTGTTTCGAGCTATTGGTAGTGCACAAGCAAATAATGTTTCCTGTCGGACGACTCATCATCTTTGGCACATGCGCATGGGTCACCCCTCGGAGTCTGTTTTAAGTATCATTCCTAGTGTAGGGAGCAGTAAGGAGAAGGATTGTTTGAAATCTCCTTGTGATATTTGTCTTAGAGCAAAACAAACTCGGGATAGTTTTCCTTTAAGTAATAATAGAGCAGTTGACTCTTTTGTTTTGATTCATATTGATTTATGGGGTGATTACCGTGTTAAATCTTCTTGTGGTGCATCTTATTTTTTGACTATTGTCGATGATTATTCTCGAGCTGTTTGGGTTTATTTATTAGCTGAGAAAACTGAAATACCCGGTATTGTTAAAATTTTTTGCTCTATGACAGAACGGCAGTTTGGCAAACAGGTTAAAACCATTCGTAGTGATAATGGTACTGAACTGCGTCCTTTACGGCCTTATTTTCGTGACAATGGGATTTTGTTTGAATCATCGTGTACAGGTACTCCTCAGCAAAATGGACGAGTTGAACGGAAACATCGCCATATATTGAATGTTGCTCGAGCTCTTCGTTTTCAGGCCAACTTACCTCTTCGGTTTTGGGGTGAGTGTGTTCTTACTGCCTGCCATTTAATTAATCGTACCCCTACTCGTCTCCTTAAAGGACAGACCCCATATCAAGTTCTACATGGCAAACCTCCTATTTATAGTCTTTTACGGATTTTTGGGTGTCTTTGTTATGTTCATGATCAGCGGAGAGACCATGACAAGTTTGGTGAAAGAGGACGCCGTTGCATGTTTGTTGGTTATTCTTTTGGACAAAAGGGGTGGAAAGTTTATGATTTAGAGAAAAGAAATTTTTTTGTTTCCCGAGATGTTGTGTTCTTTGAACAAATATTCCCATTTATGGATACTATATAAGATGTGCCGAATACTTTGGCACCAAATCCGTCTTCTCCCTATGAGGTTCAGCCACTTGATATTACTTCTGTGTCTCAACCGAATGTAGAGGTGCCATTTGCAGCTGATGGTGAAGCTGCCATGCCGAGTGAGGGAGAAAGTATGATGCCCCAACCTGCTACTATTTTGGCCGAGCCACCAGAACCTGCTACTGTTTTGGCCGAGACACCAGGTCCTTCGGCTTTGGGTGATGGTTCGGCTTTGAGGGGGAGTAGTTCTCCGGGTTTGACTGACACTCCGGTTATTGAACAGTTGGGTAGGGGTCATCGGGAAAAACAGGCACCTGCTTACTTGCAAGACTACGTTGTGCACACAGCTCAAATATACCCTCCTGCGTGTGCTTCATCTCCTTCAAAGTCTAAAGGTACTCGTTATCCTATACACAAATATATGAACTGTGATAGATTTTCTGTGCGTCACCGTGCTTTCTTGGCAGCAGTTAGTACAGGTGTTGAACCTACCTCATATCATGAGGCGGTAAAGGATCCCAAATGGCGGAAAGCCATGCATGATGAGATTGCGGCCTTAGAGTCTAATAATACGTGGACCTTGCAACACTTACCACAAGGCAAATGGGCAATAGGGTGCAAATGGGTCTATAAAATTAAATACAACTCCGACGGGACAGTAGAAAGGTATAAAGCTCGACTTGTGGTTCTTGGAAATAGACAAGTTGAGGGGATCGATTATAATGAGACTTTCGCCCCAGTAGCCAAGTTGGTGACAGTCCGCACTTTTCTGACAGTTGCAGTTGCCTCCAACTGGGAACTTCATCAAATGGATGTGCATAATGCCTTTCTCCACGGTGAGTTGCAGGATGAAGTTTATATGAGACTGCCACCAGGATTTCGGAGTGATACGGGTAAGGTATGTAAACTTCGCAAGTCTCTTTATGGTTTGAAACAGGCTCCACGGTGTTGGTTCTTTAAATTTATGTCGTCTCTTAAAAATTATGGGTTTCAGCAGTCTCGTTCTGATCATTCTCTTTTTACTTATCGAAAGAATGAGTCGATACTGGCTGTTTTAGTTTATGTTGATGATTTAATTATTGGTGGCAATAATTCAGAATTAATTGGGTCCTTTAAGAGTTATCTTGGCAAATGTTTCCATATGAAGGATTTGGGTTCTTTGAAATATTTTTTGGGTATTGAGGTTGCAAGAAATCAAGAAGGTTTATTTTTGTGTCAACGCAAATATGCGCTAGATATTATTTCGGAGATGGGTATGCTTGGAGCCAAACCGTCAGGGCTCCCACTGGAACAGAATCATCGCCTTGCACTTGATACAGGACCTCTATTACATGCACCTGACAAGTATCGTCGGTTGATTGGGCGTTTGATTTACTTGACTATTACTCGACCGGAGCTGAGTTACTCTGTTCATGTTCTTGCACAGTTTATGCAGTCACCTCATGTGGCTCACTGGGAGGCGGCACTACGGGTTGTTCGGTATTTAAAGTCCAGTCCGGGTCAGGGTCTTTTCCTTCGTTCGGATTCTAACTTACAATTGACGGCATATTGTGATTCTGACTGGGCTAGTTGTCCGGTAACACGCCGGTCTGTTACTGGTTACCTGATTTTTTTAGGTTCTTCACCTATTGCGTGGAAAACTAAGAAACAACCAACGGTTTCTCGGTCTTCCGCGGAAGCTGAATATCGAGCACTTGCAGCTGCCACTTGTGAATTAAAATGGCTTAAAGGCCTGTTGGTATCTCTAGGGGTCATTCAGCGTGGCCCTATGGTTGTTCGGTCAGATAGCTTATCCGCTATGCACATTGCCGCTAATCCCGTACTCCATGAACGTACGAAACATATCGAGATTGATTGTCACTTCGTTCGTGACGAAATACGGAGTAACAACATTGCTACTTCCTATGTTCATACATCCCAACAATTGGCCGATGCTCTCACCAAAAGTCTCGATGTCCTCTGCTTGTAGTTCTTCCTTTCCAATTTGGGCGTTCGAGATCTTTACGCTCCAACTTGAGGGGGAGTATTAGACGTATATATTGTATATTTTGGTGTATATGTAGTTGCCATATTTACGAATATTCTTTAGGCTAGTATTTTGTTAATTTCCGTAATTGTAGTAGGTTTGTTAGTTGCCATAATTGTAGTATGGTAGGTTTATTTTCTCAAGTATATGTACGTCTCTTTATTTTGGAATACACAGATTATTCACTCCAATATTTCTTCAATAATGAATGTAGTGTTGTGTGACTTGTGTCCAAAGAAATATTGCTTGTTCTACCGGTGCAAGAATCATAAGAGAACTAGTATCAGTTAATAAAGAAGAATTTAAGACAGGCAATACAAAGTCTTCCTGGAAAAATTCCTATCGAATCCGACAAAAATAGTGGTGTATTTTTACATCAATTACAAATAACTCTTCTGACAAGTAATACTCCCTCCGTCCAAGTACATGTTTCACAGTTATTATTCATGCGTGGATTAAGGAAAAAAATAATGATATAATGTTGTGAGTGTAAAAGTAAAATAGGAGAGAGAATGAGTGGAGGGAATAGTAAATTATAATGGTGTTATGAGTATTAAAATAATGTAGGAGACAAAGTGTGAAATATGTAATTGAACGCCCAAAATAGAAAGTGTAAAGTATGTAACTGGACGGAGGGAGTATTAGTTACTAATAACCCTGATAAGTAATAAAATAAAAGGACTTCGCTGTAAGAACATGGATTAATGTAACATATAAATACTTAATAATATAATGATCAATATTATAATATATGGTATAAAGTATAGAACTCAAAATAATATGTAGAATTCCATAATATAAGTATACCATTAAATGATGGGCATAATGGTAATGTCTTATATATCAATAGGTGTAGTCCCTAAATGAAGTGCCTCTTGGATTCCTATATAAAGGCCTATCCATCAAGCCTATGAATTCACAAGTTACATTATTCTCATTCAGTCAAAACTCTTCCTAAGTAATTGAAGATTAAAGAGATTAAGGGCACTCATCATTTAGAAGATCTACTCCTCCCTAATTTGAAGTCTATCTTCTTACTTCATCCTCTTTACTCAAAAACAAGAACAAGACTAAGAACAAACATGGAATCACAAGGTACACGCTTCCGTCTTATTCTTCTTCTCCATCTCTTCTTAATCTAGTTGTGAGTCGGTTCATGGTTTGATGGATAATTTTGTTCCAACAATTGGTATCAGAGCCTGGTCATATACTAGATTGAGTTTGAAATTCTTATAAAGCCTTATGCTTTAATTCTTGTATGATTTCATTTTAGTTTTTGTTCTTGTTCATGATACTCATCTTGTCTAAGAGTATTATATTCATAAACTTCATTCTATTTCTGAAATTTTGGTTTTACTCAAAAGGCTTTCAATGTAAGATTATCCCATTTTTGAACATAGCCATCATCCTTGGATGCGTTGTGAGTTTGTTCATATGCATAGCCACGCATTTTTTTAAATGTGTTGTGAGTATGCGGATCTACTTACTTTGATTGAAAATTGAGTCACCATTAAATTAAGAACTTCTTTCAATTTCTAAAAAAATAATGGTAAAATCAAACTTAAGAGACATGATGGTTCAAGCAAGATTATCCCATTTGCATAGCCAACATTGTATGATGTATGGAGTGTGCAAATCTAGATCTACTTGTTTGACCATTTTAATTTAAGTGCAAGATTATCCCATTGACACAACAGAGCGTTTTATGTCGCACAATCGTGTTGGATCTACTTGTATATTCATGTCTTAGTTAAGCATTAATTTTGCTTGACATTCATGTTTGTGTTAAAATTTATTTTCTGAAAAAAAAAAAAACAAAAAAAAAAAAAAAAAAAAGCAATTGGCATTTAGTAGTAAAGCAATGGGTCAAAAGGCTTCTTCAAACCGTGGTATCAGTTGGGAAAATGCAATTGATGAACAGTTTTTTTTTTAAAGCCAAAAGTCACCAATTGCATCAATTGTACCGTACCGTGGTTTTTTTTTTTAAATTGATGACCTTTAATTGCTTACTTGATGACCGTACCGTGGCTTAATTTTTTTTTTTTTATTATTATTATTATTTTTTAAATGAGTATAATTGGTGACTTTTCGTTGCCCAAAAATTTTGATAATTTATTAATAAATTATAATGTCTGGACACCAGTCGCGCTTCGGTGGTTCTTGGAGTTATTAAACTTTAAGAATGGACGGGTAGAACAAAAGGATATTATCTTTTATTAATAAATTTCGCTTATTTCTTTACCCTTTAAATTTTCAGAAATAACCTTAAGGCCTTTTGTTTCCGATTAATTATATCCTTAACATTTTTGGACATAATTAACATGCTTGTTTCCCAAAGGAGACCTTGTTGATTAAATTCAAACTTGTTAAAAGATGAATGTAAATATTGATATGTGATAACATGCTTGTTTCCCAAAGGAGACCTTGTTGTTGACTAAGTATTTACATTCATGGGGTAATAATTGAACTAAACTTTTGGTCATTTTAAATGCTGTGAACCATCCCAAAGGAAGGCGGGTGTTTAAAGTGAATTGTTTATATTCTTTATTGCCGGGAACAAGTACCTTAAACTTTAGGACACTTTTGTACTTGATCCGGCCCAAAGGAAGGCAAGTATTTAAAGTGTATTGTTTAAACTATTTGTTTACCCTAAGATAAATCAAATTGTGAGTCAATTCGCAATCCAAAGATTAGTCTTGATGTCATGTTGATTATCTTTATTTTGATGGAATTCATTTGATATAATTAATCATTATGTAGTTTCTTATATATGTTTTGTTTCATTCTTGTTCTTCTCCTTCAGATTTGATTAATGCTTCATCTGTAGCTACTGCTATAAATGATGTACCATTGCTTACTGGGACTAAACTTAAAACTTGGAAAAATAATTTAACGATGATCTTAGGAAATATGGACATCGATCACGCATTAGTGGAATCAAGTCCCGCTGCTTTCACTAAAGGAAATACCGTTATAGAACGGAAAAATGTTGAGCAATGGGAACGGTCCAACCGCGTGAGTCTAATGATCATGGAAAATGCAGTTTCAAAGGCATTTTTGGACAATGTCTCTGAGATCGAAAATGCTGAATTTTTCCTTGAATTCTTGTGGAAACTTGTTTCCATTCAGTACAAGGGTAAGGAAAATCTTCGGGAGTACATTATTGAATTATTTCAACTTTCGATCAAACTAAAGGCACTTAAGTTAGAGATTTCGGAAGATTTGCTCGTGCACTTAGTTTTGATCTATCTTCCTCCTCAATTTGGTCCTTTTGAGGTGACCTATAAATGTCGAAAGTACAAGTGGAATATTAATGAATTACTTTCACATGTGACATTAGAGGAAGATAGGATGAAATATCTTAAATTAGAAAATACTCACTCAGCATCTATTTCTTCTCATGGGATTAAGAGAAGAGGGAAGGAAATTGCGGTTGCAAGTAAGAAGCATAAGGGATCATTTAAGGATCATAAAGTCAAGAAATGCTTCTTTTGCAAGGACCTTACTCGCATGAAGAATGACTACCATAAGTATCGCGAATGGCGAATTCAGAATAGTATGTCATTTGGTCTTGTTTGTACTAAGGCAAATTTGGTTTCAATTCCTTAATATACATAGTGGTTGTATTTGGTGCAACAACTCACATTAGTTCATGTATGCAGGGTTGCCTGAATTACCGAATCCCCAGTGAAGATGAGAAATAGATCTATATGGAAGCTGGAAATCCGGTTGAAGTTATAGGCATAGGGATTTTAGATTAATGATTAAAGTACTGGCTATTATTTTGTATTAAATAATACATTCATTGTACCATCTTTTAGATGGAATTTAATATATATCACAATTTTGGACAAGGAAGGTTACTCTTGTTCTTTTGGTAATAATAAATGTGATCTTTATTTTAAATTTCAAGCTTGTCGGTACTAGTACTTTGTCATATATTGATAATCTTAATTTACTTGACACAGTCAAGAAAATGAATGAGTCCCATAATAATGAAACCAAAATTAAAGGCACTAAGCAAAAGTTATCAAGTAAAAATTTTTGCATTCTATGGCATAGGCGTTTGGGTCATATCTCCAAAGGGAGAATTGATAAAGCTTATGTCGGAGAGAATCCTAAAACAACTTGATACTCCGGATAAAACTTTTGCATTAAGTGTTTTAAAGAATAAATTTACAAACATTAAAGGAAATTGAATTTTGAGAGTATCAAACGTCTTGGAACTAATTCATATGGACATTTGTGGACCATTCATTAACCCTTCATGGAATGATCAACAAATATTTCATTACGTTCATGGATGATTACTCTCGTTATGGATACATTATTTTCTTCATGTAAAGTTTCAATTATTGGACGTTTTTCAAGTCTTTTAAGGCATAAGAAAGACTATTAAGAACGTTAAATCCGATCATGGTAGTAAAAACTACGGACGGTATAACGTATTGGGTGAATAACGTCCGGGTCCTTTATACTCGCTATTTTGAAGAGTGTAGGATTGTCCCTCACTACACCATGCCGGGCAAACCTAGCATAGTATATTGGAGAGACATAATAGAATCCTTAAGGATATGGTAAGAAGTATGTTTTCTTGTACTTTTTTACCTCACTCATTATGGGCGAAGCATTAAAAACTGCTACTTATATTCTCAATAGAGCTGCTTCAAAGGCTACCGACAAAACTCCGTATGGATGTTAAGATAGTTGGTAGTTACTTTGTAAAGTATGCTAAGAGATCTAGGGGATATAAATTTTATGACCCGAAAACTAGAACATTTTTTCGAGATTGACAATGTTAGGTTCTTTGAGGATGTTGAATTTAGTGGGAGAAATAAGTAATGATCTGATCTATTTTGAATTTGATCTGATCTATTTGAATTTGAAGAAGTTAGAGGAACCACTCTATTCCTCTAACTTTAGTTCTTGTTGGAAATCAAGTAATTGTACCTGAAATTCAACAAGAACATACAATTCAAAATAATATAGAGACTCCCATAAATAACGGACAAGATGAGAATGTTGGACATGAGGAAATTCAACAACCTCAATTTGAGGATGAACCAGTGCCCTTAAGAAGATCTACTAGAGAAAGAAGAAGTTTTATTCCGGATATTTATGATATGTATCTTGCGGAGAATGAGGACACCTTAGGTTTAGTGGGAGATGATCTAATCACCTTCCATGAAGCCATTAATAGTTCTAATTCTCATAAGTGAATCAATGCCATTAATGAGGAGTTAAAATCAATAAAAGACAATGACATTTGGGATCTTGTCCCATTACCTGAAGGTGTAAAACCTATTGGTTATAAATTGATATTTAAAACCAAAAGGGATTAGCAAGGTAATATGGAAAGATATAAAGCACGTCTTGTTACTAATGGATTTACTCAAAAGGAAGGCATTGATTATAAAGAAACATTTTTCCGGTATCTTCTAAAACCTCTTTTATGATCATTATGGCATTAGTGGCACATTATGATCTTAAGCTTCATCAAATGGATGTTAAGACAGCTTTTCTCAATGGCAACATTGAGGAAACTATCTATATGAAGAAACCAGAAATGGTGACTAATTCGGATCAAACTAGTCAACTGGTTTGTAAACTTAAGAAATCCATTTATGGGCTTAAGGAAGCATCTCGTCAATGGTACTTAAAATTTAATCAAGTTATTCTTTCATTTGGCTTTGAAATGAATCTTGGTGAAGATTGTGTGTACCATAAGTTCAGTGGAAGTAGATTTATTATTTTGGTCTTATATGTGGATGATATTTGGATGATATTTTTCTTGCTAGTAATGATAAGGACCTTCTAAAGGAAACCAATAAATTTCTCTCAAACAAATTTGAGATGAAAGATCTTGGTGAAGCTTCTTTTGTATTAGGAATTCAAATTCATCGTGATCGTTCACGAGGTATTTTGGGATTATCACAAAAGAGCTATATAGAGAAGGTATTACAAAGGTTTAGCATGGAAAATTGTAAACCACATGACACCCCTGTCTCTAAGGGAGATAAATTCAGTTTAAAGTAAATGTCCTAAAATTAATTTTTAATCCAAGTATATGGAAAATGTCCCTTATGCACCTACAGTAGGAAGCTTAATGTATGCGCAAGTCTGTACTCGTACAGATCTTGTATTTATTATTGGGATGCTTGGTTAATACCAAAGCAATTCGGAAAGAAGAACATTAAGTCGCATCCAAAAGAATGATGAAGTACCTATAAAACATTAAACTACATGCTTATGTATATAAAATCGGATCATTTTTTGAGATCATTAAGTATTCCGATTATGTTTTAATGGATGCAAAGATGTCGAAAGACATCATAAGGTTATATCTCTTATTGAAGAGAAATAAGTATAAAATGAACAAATAGATATACAACTTATAGGATCAAACTCCATGTTATTGGATCCATTTTGTAAAGCGTAATCTCTTTGATGTTTCACGAGCATACTGCTCATATGGGTGAAACGACTTTTGATAATGCTTAAATCAGTGGGAGTTTGTGTTGTTTTCTATTTCTTTGTGTTGTTTTTATTTATATTGATCTCATTTGGTTAAATAGGACTAGTTGGAGAATATATATATGCATTCTTCATATATATTCGTTAATATTCCATGCTACATATCTATACTTAATCTATGTCATTTAGTTGGATATATATATGTGATTAATGTGGGTTTAGTTGCGAATCAATTACAACGACTGCCCCTTTAGTCCTTATACTTATATGACTAATGGACGGGATTGTTTTCGAATGACAACAAAGTGCACATAAGGGTTGTCATTTGTGTTATAAATATGATTGAAGAAATTTATTAAGTGAAGGTATATGTTATAATAATCCAAGTGGGAGATTATAAGAACATGAATTAATGTAACATATAAATACTTAATAATATAATGATCAATATTATAATATATGGTATAAAGTATAGAACTCAAAATAATATGTAGAATTCCATAATATAAGTATACCATTAAATGATGGGCATAATGGTAATGTCTTATATATCAATAGGTGTAGTCCCTAAATGAAGTGCCTCTTGGATTCCTATATAAAGGCCTATCCATCAAGCCTATGAATTCACAAGTTACATTATTCTCATTCAGTCAAAACTCTTCCTAAGTAATTGAAGATTAAAGAGATTAAGGGCACTCATCATTTAGAAGATCTACTCCTCCCTAATTTGAAGTCTATCTTCTTACTTCATCCTCTTTACTCAAGAACAAGAACAAGACTAAGAACAAACATGGAATCACAAGGTACACGCTTCCGTCTTATTCTTCTTCTCCATCTCTTCTTAATCTAGTTGTGAGTCGGTTCATGGTTTGATGGATAATTTTGTTCCAACATTCGCCTGGCGTGAGATTGAAAAGATATGAGTAAAACCTTTTACGATTTCTTCTATAAGTTGATCAAGAAAATCCCCATTACGTTAAACAATGTTGTTGAGTTGAATTTGTTAGAACGGTGCCGGTATCACCGCTCTGAAAGTTTCGTGTAGGTGTAGCTAGGAAGCACAATCAACTTCAACAGTTCACGGATGTGAGTGCAGATGTGTCACACAACTATCCATACATTCACAAATAATGCAGCGAAATAAAAAGTACAACACAAAAGAATTATAAAGTTTACTGTTTTGATCCCAGCAAACCAGACTTACGTCCTAAAACTTTTCACTATTAAAAACTTTGATGTTTACAAAAACACAAATTAGTGAAAATAAGTGTCATAAAAAACAACATTAGCAGATTCCATAATGATTTTTATTTTTAGATTAAAAACTCTGTAAGCTCTACTGTTAGTGTAATATCCCATGAACATTGCTTTATCACTCTTTGAATCAAATTTGGACATATATTTCCTATCATTAAAAATGTAGCATATACACCCAAACATATGAAAGTACTTCAAAGTGGGTTTGTTGCCAAGAAAAATTTGGTATGGTGTGACAGTGCTTCCAATTCTTAGAAACACTCTATGTAAGAACCCGATTTTTTTTTTACTTTTAATTTAATTATGTTTATTAGAAAACAATTAATGTAATTACAATTATTAATTAGCATTTAATAATTGGGCTATTAAAGGTTAATTAAATGGGTTGGATGACTTAATCAAGTTGGGCTAAGTATGTAGGCTTGTGAGGTTAAGTGGCCCAAGGAGGATAACACCCAACTATAAATAATTAAAACCCTTCCTATTTTCCCATAATCCCCATGATTCACAAAGAGAAAAAAAAACCCTAAACCTAAAGGGGGCGGCCGAATTGAAGAGAGAGGGGAGAACAGTCGAGTTCTTGACCTTTTTTGGTCAATTTTTCTTAACCATAATCAAGGTAATGTAAAATCCTAAATTCTAGTTTTCGTTTCATTCAATTTGGATTATTATTGAATTAGTTATGAATTTTTGAAGATTAGAATTTATTTTGTTCTAGGATGATCATTCTTAGAGTTTAAATGTTTAATCTTGGAGTTTAATAAATAACTTGATGATTATAATGATGGAAGGATTTAGTGTTTAATGATTAGGAGTATAACCTAATGATGAATCTTAAATCTTGAATAATAAGAATATGAAACTTGAATTTTTAAGATGTAGAAATTCCTAATTATGTTCTTGGGTTGAATTAAATTATGATGTCAATTATTCTTGGATGAAAAGATGGGACAAAAATAATGTTTTGGGCATAATAGGGTTCAGCCGAATGACATTATGGTGTGTAGGTATGTTTGGATTGAAATCGTTAAGCTTTTGGGTTATTTTACAAGATCACAGTTAAGTTTCAAACTGAAAAGGACTAACCTGAATGGTTTTTAGGCTGAAGCTGTTAGAATACTGACCTTACAATCAGAAACTAGCTGAAAACCTAACTGAGGGACTAAGCTATAAAGTTCAAAACTGCAGGAGGATCAAACTATAATTAATCAAAAGTCAAAGGACTATTCTGTAATTAATTGAAAGTCGAGGGACTATTCTGTAATTAATTGAAAGTCGAGGGACTATTCTGTAATTAATTAAAATTTGAAGAACTATTTCATAATTATCTAAAAGTTGAAGGACCATTTGGTAAATTGAGGGACTATTTTGTAATTACCTAAAAGATGGATGACCTTTTAGTGATTAGCCAAAAGTAGAAGGACTTAAGTAGAAATCCTAAAAGAGAAAAGTTACTTTAAAAATTTAAGAATTATGAAAAGAATAGAAAAGAGAACAACTTTAAATAAAATAATCTATAAATAGGGAAATACAAATCCAAGAAATAATGGAATTCCCAAATATGAAAAGTTTTCAAAAATAGAAACTTTCCCAAACCTAGAAGATTACTAAATAAAGAAAGAAAAGAAGTTAAATTATAACGCATGAGGTTTAACTAAGTAGAGATAGTTAACGACAAATGCGAGATACTAAGTTACTCTTTCGTGGTTGTAGATACGCACGGGAAGAGTTGTCCAAGAAGTTAGACCAAGGTAAGGGATTACACTCCTTAGCATTGATTGTTTCATATCCTTTGTGTTAGGATTCTAAAAGTTTCATAAAGTATATGCTACCAAGTGACCGGTAGTGATTTGTATTCCCTCGTTATGAACGTTCTTGAAATATCTTACCATTGATGCGTTTTGTTCAATGTGTATCTATATGAATTGAAATTGACTTATGTGTTCTCGTACCATGAACACTATGTATATATGATGTTAAATTGTCCAATTGTTAAGGACTTTATATATTTGGAGTCGTTACATTGAAATGACTTAAGGACTTTTATGTTTGGGGTCGTTACATTGAAATGACCTAAGGCCTAACAGATTGAAATGGTCTCAAAGTTAAATAAATTGGTTTAAACAGATTGAAATGACCTTCACTATAGAAGGAAGTGATCTAAATTCTATAGATGTGATTATCGTGATGCATCAGAATAAGGGGGCGCTTTGATAATAGCGTAAGAGAACCTTATTCAACGATTGCCTGAAAAGGTATATCAGAGTCTCCTAGATGAAAGGTGCAAAAGTAATTGAAATAGACGGACAAGTATGAGTAAAGTTCCATGGGTTATTTGTAAAAGTGCCACTACTTGTTATTTGAAAAAGTATCCTTCTTTGACATTCTCAGTACCTAAACTATTTATTGTACCTGCTATCCATTCATTGATATATTGTTAAACTCCGTTCGTTCCGGTCGTCTCTTCTTAGAAACCGAAGAGACCCCGTATGAACTTACTGAGCTTTATTCGCTCACCCTTTCATATTCTTTCCCCTCCCAGGTGATAAACGATTGGAGTGAATTGGCTGCGTATTGATGGATTAGCGGCTTTTGGAGTTCAAATAATTATTTTAGAACGTTAAGTATTTTTGAGCTAGTGGTCTGTACTAGCCGTAGAGATTGTTACCATTTTCAGCATTTAAGTTTATTTCAAATAGTGGTTAGTATTTTGAATTATGGTTTTAGTAACCGTTGGAGGCTATTCTATTATTAAATTAAGTATTATTAATATGCATGAAAATTGGGGTCGTTACAGTTGGTATCAAAGCTTTGGCTTTATGTCACATGGGAGACTGTTAGAGCATTAAGCATACTAGAAGAAGTAGTACTTGAGTATAATTGGGTCTACCTAGAAAGTATTTGGGACGGAGGTTTTTAGGATAAAATTTCTCAAGAGTCTAACTATGAAATTGTGAAAATTAAGAGATTGTAATTGGGAAGTTAGCACTTTTGGAAAGTTGCTCTTTTAGGAAATCTTCTATAGTCGAAAACCTTCTATATCTGGGAAGTTACTATTTAGAAACCTACTATTTTGGGAACCTTCCAATTATGGGAACCTACTATTTATGGAAACCTTCTATGCAGGAAACTTTCTAAGTTTAGAAATTTTCTTTATTAAGAAACTTACTATTCTGAGGAACTTGCTATATTAGAAACTTTCTATTTGGAGAACTTACTATTTTTGGGAAAGAACCTAGAATAAAATTCTCTTGGAAGTATAACAAGATCCTCCGAGTAATCTAGAGGACAACTCTTAAGTTTAAATGTGAATTGTTATTGATGAAAAGGTTTATAATAATCAAGTGAGAGAGCAAGCTTACCAATGGTATTATGAGCTTAAAGATTTGAAGGCCAATGTGCCAGTAGCTGAAGTGTCAAACGAAGGTAACTTAGTGAATGAGAATGCTATGGAAGAAGTAGCTGAGGAAATGATAGGGAGTGAAGCCGCTCCGATTTTGATTGATGATGAGAGTGAGAGTGAGTTGGAATCGAGCCAAGAGGTGGCAACCCCAGTTCGTAGGCCAAGAGGATCCACGAAGAAGGTGCAGATTTCGAGTGGAAGACCTAGGAAGAGTGTAGCTCCATGAATGAGAAGTGGAGTATTATACTATTTTACGGTTAATTCTAGAAGTGATACAGATTTAGCAAGTTTTAGTTATGATAGAAAGAACTTGAGATATTTATGATTTACGTTTTGAATTTATGAAGTGAAAACTTTATTTTAGTCAAGTAAGTGATTTCCTTTGACTTATGTGTTTAATTATGTGAATTTGATTGTTCCTTAAGTGTTAAATATGTGTATTGACCTGGAACAATGGCCTAGTAACATGGCCCAGGAATGAAAGGTAAAGTCTATTGAAATGACTTGTAGATATAATATGGCTTATTGAAATGGCCAAGTGTTGATTAATTGGCTTATTGAAACGGCCAATGAAGATCAAAATCGGCTTATTGAGACCGCCAAAAGTATGAAATTGCGAACATTGGTCTATTGAAACGACCTAAGGAAATGTATTGGTCTAATGAAGCGACCCATGAGGCTAGTTGAAACAACTTATGTAGAGTAATGTTGGTCTAATAAAATGACCAGTAGGTCTAGTGAATTGACCTATAATGTACATGTTTAGTCTAATGAAATGACATGTGAGTATGAATTAAGGGTCTGTTGAAATGACCTATGAAATTGTGTGGTCTAATGAAATGACCAATAGTCTAGTGAAATGGATTGTGAATGTGTCGATCTATTGAAACGATCGATGGTCTAGTAAATGGACCGATGATGTAATTGAAGTCTGTTGAGACGCCCTAATTTAAGTAAATACTATAAGGTAGCAAGTATGAGTATTAGTAGCATTGGTCTGTTGAAACGACCACTAAATCGGTTGAAACGACTTATGAGGGTAATGCCGGTCTATTGAAAAGACCAAGGGTCTAGTGACGTGACCTATGACTTAATTAAATGTTTAGTCTGTTGTCGCAGCCTAGGTTTATAGTATAAAAGTGTTAAACATTTAGTGTTGCTAGTATAGGCATGAGTAATAGTGTCTTGTAGTCGCAGTACTGATAAGTATTGTAAAGAAGATGGTGTCGTAAGTAAGTACCCAAGTGAGAACTTTAATAATCGAAGAGTTGGGATCAAAAGCGAGGTCCGTGGTCAAGGATCGTGTGCAAAAAGGGAAGCACAAGACTAATGAGTATCAGTACAAAGAGAAGGAATTGAATTTGAAACCTAAAGTGTTAGAAGCATCTTGGTGATAGATACTCCGACTAATGAGTCGATTCCTATATTGTCTAGGTATAAGAAGTGTCCTTTGACAATAAATGATAGAGAACTCAAGGTTGACCTAATAGAGTTGAAAATGAATGAATTTGACATTATTCTGGGAATGGATTGGTTAGCTGCTTACCATGTAAAAGTAGATTGTTTCATGAAAGGAAGTAGATTTTAGGTTATCATCTGGAGAGAAGTCGATCGGGACTTATATCAGTAATAAAGGCTCGGAAGATACTAAGGAAAGGATGTGAAGGGTACTTGGCCTATATAGGCGAGACGAATAAGAAAGAAGTAAGCATAGAATCTTTAGCAGTGATAAAGGATTTTAAGGATGTGTTCCCAGAGGATTTGCCTGGATTACCACCGGAAAGGGAGGTGGGATCTTCCATAGACTTATGACCAGGGATTGCACCGATATCGAAAGCACCATACAGAATGGTGCCGACCGACCGAATGTTTCACCGAAGGGTGCATCGGTATTGTTTGTAAAGAAGAAGGATGGACCGATGAGAATGTGTATCGACTATCGAGAGTTGAATCGAGTGACGGTTAGGAATCAATATCCGTTGCCGAGGATTGACGACTTGTTCGACCAACTTCGGGGAACGTGTTATTTCTCTAAGATAGACTTGAGATCGGGATATCATCAGCTGAGAGTGGATAAATGTGTAATTGTAATTATAGAAGACGACCTTTAGGACAAGTTATGGTCGTTATGAGTTTTGGTTATGCCGTTTGGGTTGACAAATGCGCCAGCAACATTCATGTAGTTAATGAATAGGATATTTTAGGAATTTTTGGATAAGTGTGTAATTATATTCATTGATGACATTTTGGTATATTCAAAGACTAAGGAGGAACATGAGGAACATTTGAAGTTAGTTCTACAGATTTTGAGGGACCAGAGGTTGTACGCTAAATTCAAGAAGTGCGAATTTTGGCTTAAGGAAGTAGCATTCTTAGGTCATATGGTATCTAGGGATGGGATTGTCGTAGATCCTGCAAAGATAGAGGCTATAGTAAACTGGGAGAGACCAACTATAGTCAGTGAAATAAGAAGTTTCTTGGGATTAGCTGGCTACTATAGGAGATTTGTAGAAGGATTTTCGAAGCTGACAGGACCGTTAACGAGGTTAACTCAGAAAGGGGCCAAGTTCGTTTGGTCAAAGGAATGTGAGGAGAATTTTCAGGAACTGAAGAGTCGGTTAGTGTCCGCTCCAGTTCTTACTGTACCGTCAGGATCAGAGGGATATGTGATATATAGTGATACTTTGTTGAAGGGATTAGGTTGTGTGTTGATGCAAAATGATAAGGTGATAGCTTATGCATTTAGGCAACTGAAGAACCATGAGAGAAATTACCCGACCCACGATTTGGAATTAGCAGCGGTGGTATTTGCATTGAAATTTGGAGACATTACTTGTATGGAACAACTTGTCAAATATATATACGGATCATAAGAGTCTTAAATACATTTTCACTCAGAAGGAGCTTAATATGAGACAAAGGAGATGGCGTGAATTATTGCAGGATTATGATTGTACGATATCAAACCATCCAGGGAAGGCCAATAAGGTGGCCGATGCATTGAGTAGGAAGAGTCGAGGAACCTTAGTGGCGTTGATTTCTAAGGGGGTAAGTTTGTGGAATAACATTGAGGTTTCAAACTTAGAAGTGCGAATTAAAGGGTATTTGGCTCAGCTGAGGGCTCGGCCGACACTTTTGAACAGAATTAAGGAAGCCCAAGAAATTGACGAAGAGGCAGTAAAGATGCAAGAGGGTATAGCCAAGGGAAAGTTAAGTCCACGATATGTGGGACCGTTAGAGATCCTTGACAAGATTGAGGAAGTGGCCTATAGATTGGCACTACCATCGGTATTAGCTGGAGGGCATAATGTGTTCAATGTCTCCATGCTAAGGAAGTATATTCACGATCCGAGTCACGTGGTCGAGTACAAACAACTAAGAGTCCGTGCTGATTTGACTTATGATGAAAGGCCGATCAAGATCATCGACAAAAAAGACGAGAACGTGAGAAAGCAGTTGGTTCCCTATGTGAAAGTACAGTGGATCAACCATACCGAAAGGAAAGCAACATGGGAACTAGAGAGCGAGATGCGCGAATTGTATCCCGACCTGTGTTCAAACTAAGGTACGTTAAGTTAGGGGACAAACTTCTTTTAAGGGGGTAAGAATGTAAGAACCCGAATTTTTATTTTTTTTTTAACTTTTAATTTAATTATGTTTATTAGAAAAAAATTAATGTAATTACAATTATTAATTAGCATTTAATAATTGAGCTATTAAAGGTTAATTAAATGGGTTGGATGACTTAATCAAGTTGGGCTAAGTATGTGGGCTTGTGAGGTTAAGTGGCCCAAGGAGGATAACACCCAACTATAAATAATTAAAACCCTTCCTATTTTCCCATAATCCCCATAATTCACAAAGAGAAAAAAAAAATAAAAATCCTAAACCTAAAGGGAGCGGCCGAATTGAAGAGAGAGGGGAGAACAGTCGAGTTCTTGACCTTTATTGATCAATTTTTTAAAACCATAATCAAGGTAATGTAAAATCCTAAGTTCTAGTTTTCGTTTCATTCAATTTGGATTATTATTGAATTAGTTATGAATTTTTGAAGATTAGAATTTATTTTGTTCTAGGATGATCATTCTTAGAGTTTAAATGTTTAATCTTGGAGTTTAATAAATAACTTGATGATTATAATGATGGAAGGATTTAGTGTTTAATGATTAGGAGTATAACCTAATGATGAATATTAAATCTTGAATAATAAGAATATGAAACTTGAATTTTTAAGATGTAGAAATTCCTAATTATGTTCTTGGGTTGAATTAAATTATGATGTCAATTATTCTTGGATGAAAAGATGGGACAAAAATAATGTTTTGGACATAATAGGGTTCAGCCGAATGACATTATGGTGTGTAGGTATGTTTGGATTGAAATCGTTAAGCTTTTGGGTTATTTTACAAGATCACAGTTAAGTTTCAAACTGAAAAGGACTAAACTGAATGGTTTTTAGGCTAAAGCCGTTAGAATTCTGACCTTACAATCAGGAACTAGCTGGAAACCTAACTGAGGGACTAAGCTATAAAGTTCAAAACTGCAAGAGGACCAAACTGTAATTAATCAAAAGTCAAAGGACTATTCTGTAATGAATTAAAAGTTGAGGGACTATTATGTAATTAATTAAAAGTCGAGGGACTATTTTGTAATTAATTAAAAGTTGAAGGACTATTTCATAATTATCTAAAAGTTGAAGGACCATTTGGTAATTATCTAAAAATTGAGGGACTAATTTGTAATTACCTAAAAGATGAAGGACCTTTTAGTGATTAGCCAAATGTAGAAGGACTTAAGTAGAAATCCTAAAAGAGGAAAGTTACTTTAAAAAGTTAAGAATTATGAAAAGAATAGAAAAGAGAACAACCTTAAATAAAATCAATCTATAAATAGGAAAATACAAATTCAAGAATAATGAAATTCCCAAATATGAAAAGTTTCCAAAAAATAGAAAATTTCCCAAACCTAGACGATTGCTAAATAAAGAAAGGAAAGAAGTTAAATTATAACGCATGAGGTTTAACTAAGTATAGATAGTTAACGACAAATGCGAGATACTAAGTTACTCTTTCGTGGTTGTAGATACGTACGGGAAGAGCTGTCCAAGAAGTTAGACCAAGGTAAGGGATTACGCTCCTTAGCATTGATTGTTTCATATCCTTTGTGTTAGGATTCTAAAAGTTTCATAAAGTATATGCTACCAAGTGGCCTGTAGTGATTTGTATTCCCTCGTTATGAACGTTCTTGAAATATCTTACCATTGATGCGTTTTGTTCAATGTGTATCTATATGAATTGAAATTGACTTATGTGTTCTTGTACCATGAACACTATGTATATATGATGTTAAATTGTCCAATTGTTAAGGACTTTATATGTTTGGGGTCGTTACATTGAAATGACTTAAGGACTTTTATGTTTGGGGTCGTTACATTGAAATAACCTAAGGCCTAACAGATTGAAATGGTCTCAAAGTTAAATAAATTGGTCTAAACAGATTGAAATGACCTTCACTATAGAAGGAAGTGATCTAAATTCTATAGATGTGATTATCATGATGCATCAGAATAAGGGGGCGCTTTGATAATAGCGTAAGAGAACCTTATTCAACGATTGCCTGAAAAGGTGTATCGGAGTCGCCTAGATGAAAGGTGCAAAAGTAATTGAAATAGACGGACAAGTATGTGTAAATTTCCATGGGTTATTTGTAAAAGTGCCACTACTTGTTATTTGAAAAAGTATCCTTCTTTGACATTCTCAGTACCTAAACTATTTATTGTACCTGCTATCCTTTCATTGATATATTGTTAAACTCCGTTCGTTCCGGTCGTCTCTTCTTAGAAACCGAAGAGACCCCGTATGAACTTACTGAGCTTTGCTCGCTCACCCTTTCATATTATTTCCCCTCCCAGGTAATAAACGATTGGAGTGGATTCGCTGCGTATTGATGGATTAGCGGCTTTTGGAGTTCAAATAATTATTTTAGAACATTAAGTATTTTTGAGCTAGTGGTCTGTACTAGCCGTAGAGATTGTTACCGTTTTCAGCATTTAAGTTTATTTCAAATAGTGGTTAGTATTTTGAATTATGATTTTAGTAGCCGTTGGAGGCTATTCTATTATTAAATTAAGTATTATTAATATGTATGAAAATTGGGGTCGTTACACTCTATTTCCAATGTGACAGGCAGTATTTAAAACTTCTGCCCAAAATTTCTTGGACAAATTTTTGGAACTTAGCATAACTCTAGCCATTTCTTGAAGGGTTCTATTCTTTCTCTCTGCAATTCCATCCTGTTGTGGAGTGATAGGTGCAGAAAATTCATGTGTGATTCCCTTGGAGTTACAGAAAGCAGTGAATATTGAGTTCTCATATTCAGTGTCATGGTCAGATCTAATCCTCACAGCCTTAAGACCATAAAGATTTCTAACCCTTTTGTACCAATTTTTGAACTCTCCAATTGTCTCAGATTTTCCCTTAAGAACATCACCCATGTATACCTAGAATAATCATCAACACACACAAAAGCATACTTTTCCTACCAAAGCTTTCTACTTCAATAGGTCCCATCAAATCAGTATAAATCAAGTCCAAACACCTAGATGTGGAGCACTGTTGGACCTTTTTGTGTGAGGTTTTGTTTGTTTTCCCTTTTGACATGAACCACAGACATCAGGGTTCTTGAAGTTCAGCTTAGGGAGGTCCTTAACAGCTTCAAACCTTTGAAGTTCTTCCAGTGTTCTTCTGCTAACATGTCCTAATTTTTGGTGCCACAGATTGACATCATTAGCTTTGGAGCTTAGGCATGAAAGATTGTCACCAAATTGATAACAATTATCAGCAGACCTAGGACCTGTGAACACACACTTATTATCTTTATCAAACACCTCACATGGGTGTTCATCAAATTTCACATAAAGGTCATCATCACATAGTTGACTGATGCTAATCAGGTTGGCTTTCAAGCCTTCCACATGGTATATATTGTACAATTTTGGGAGACCCTTCACATCTAAGATTCCTTTCCCAACAATTTTTTCTTGTGCACCACCACCAAAATTCACATTTCCCCCACTGATCATTTCATAGTCTAGAAGAACAGCTTGGTTCCCACTCATGTGCCTAGAGCACCCACTGTCAAAGTACCAAGAACCCGAGACACTACTCTTGAGGGAAGAGTATACAACATTGCAGGTAGCACTTGGTTTGGCCACCCACTTAGTTTCAACTTTCTTTTTGTGGTGCAGAGGTCTCAAATTATCAGGATGTATGTTCGGATGTGTACACATCTTCTCATACATCTGAGAGTGATTAACATGACCAATTATTTTATTAGTTTTTACTTGTAACAGAAGGGTCTAATGTGCTCAGAAGCAAAGCAATAATGACAGATGTAATGCCTTTTCCTTGGCCTTTTCTCACTCAAAAGAGGTTTTTCTTTAAAAATCATTTTTTCCTCAATTTTTGAAGTAGAAGTCTCCCATCCTTCCTTTACAAATTTTCCTTTTTCAAAGTCCAGACCAGTTTTATTGAGTTGACCCATGGAAATAGCTTCATCAAGTTTCATTTTACTTTTGTTTAACTTGGTAAATGTACTTTCAGTCTTTTCACACTCATTTTTGAATTTTTCAAGCTCAACTTCTCTCTTGGTCACAAGGACTTCAAGTTTGGCAATGGTATCTTTTTTATCATCATTCTCCTTTGAAAGTATGGCTTTTTCATCTTCACAAATAGCTAATTTTATCAGAAAGAGATTTTTTTACCTTAGCAAGTACCTCAATTTTGTCAATTCTCTTTATCCAATCAGCATGCAATTCTTTGTAAGTTGGAAAGAGCTCCTTATAGGGTATGTCCCTATCCTCATCATCAGAATTTCCTTTTACAGAGAAGCAATTAAGAGTTAGACCAGATGAATGTTCAGATGTGTCTGAGGATGTGTCCACATTTGAGATCACATCCACAGATTCTTCAGGAACTCCTTCTAATTCTGCAGAAAAAGCATTAAACACAGAATGGCAGTTGATTATAAACATGTTAGCCACTTCTTCTTCATCCTCACTATCACTAAGGGTAGTAGTTAAGCTCATACCCTTCTTTTTAAGTGTGTTAGCACACTCATTAGCATAGTGACCAAATCCATGACATGCCCTACATTGCTCATAATCAGAGGATTTTTTATTGTCAAAGCTTGGCTTTTTGAACCCATTCTCAGTGCTAGGTTTTGGTTTTTCAGCAGCACTTGGAGCAGGTCTATTGGGGAACTTACTCATTCTCTTTTTCTTTAACATAGAACTGAATTTTTTTATAGATAAGTGCCACATCCACTTCCTCAAGATTAGACTTGTCAATTTCAGAGGATAGTTTCACAAGCTCTGTAGGAACAGCAGCAACACTTTTGAGGGCAAGACTTATGGACTTATTCTATTTCTGAGCATTAAGGTTTAGCTCAAACACAGTCAAAATTCCCACAATCTTATCTAAACCTACCATGTTGGTGTCATTGGTTTCTTCAATGACAGCCACTTTGATATTGAACCTTTCAGGTAAGGTCCTCAAAATTTAACTCACAAGTCTGACATTCGAG
Organism: Adenophora triphylla var. japonica; assembly: GCA_022495995.1. NCBI lineage: Eukaryota > Viridiplantae > Streptophyta > Magnoliopsida > Asterales > Campanulaceae > Adenophora > Adenophora triphylla. The sequence goes on along the minus strand of JAFEMH010004843.1, from coordinate 35,176 downwards.
ATTGATTCTCCCAGACTGGTACATTCATTCAAAATTTCATGGATCTTTGCAGCATAAGAGATGATATCTTCAGTCTCTTCCATTCTAAGTATCTTAAATCTATCCATTAAAATCCTAAGTCTAGTAGCCTTCACACTTAGAATCCCCTCACATTGCATATGTAAGATATCCTAACCATTCTTTGCAATGCTTTCATTAGTGATGAGTTTGAACATATTTCCAGAAACATGGCTGGATATAGCACCCATTGCTTTGGAATTATAGTTAGCAGCATGTATTTCATCAAGAGTCCACCTTTTTTCAGGTTTCCTCTAAAAAATAGACTCACCAACACCAGATTCAAGCCTTTTCTCCACAGTAGGAGGTTGTCAGGCCACAAGAATACACATCCAAGCTCTTTCATCAATACCTTTGATGTAATTACGCATCTTAGATTTCCAAAGAGAATAATTTGTGCCATCCAAAACAGGAGGCTTGTTTTGATGATTTTAGCATTCCATTATGACTATACTTTCTGGATCAACACTCAGTAATATTTCGAGAGTTGGCTCTGATACCAATTGAAAGTTTCGTGTAGCTAGGAAGCACAATCAACTTCAACAGTTCACGGATGTGAGTACAGATGTGACACACAACTGTCCACACATCCACAATTAAAGCAGCGGAATAAAAAGTAAAAACAAGAATTATAGATGTTCACTGGTTTGATCCCAGCAAACCAGGCTTACGCCCAAAAGCTTTTCACTATTAAAAACTTTGAGGTTTACAAAAATACGAATTAGTGAAAACTAAAATACGAAAATACTAAACAAGTTCTAATCACCTTCTATGATCAGAACAGACTCTCTTTCCCAAGTGAATCCTATTCTAATCAGAAGTAAAATAAAGAACTTGACAAAAACCAAGATGTGAGTTCGGATGTAAGACACAACCTTCACTCACAACCTAAAAAGACAATATTGAAAACATGAATCACAATTGTGTATTGTCTCTCCTCTTTGTGCTGATCACTTGTATTTATATTCACCTTGAGAAGATCTTCACGAATCCAACACCTTTTCATATGTGAGTTTTCAATTCCTACAAGAAAACATGAAACATACTCACAAGGAAAGAGATTTTGTTAGTAGGTTAGTCCTAATATAAATATATGCAGATAAATAAAAGATATTTACAATATTAATAATTTTAAATCTTTCCATGAAAGTCCCAAAATTAACTTACCGAAAATGTGACATTGATTCGAAAATAGGAAACCAGTTGTTTCCTAAAACTCACCCTTTCAAAAGGTCTTCTATTTATAGGTGATGGTGAGCTGCTTGTTGAGGTAAGCCATGAGGTCAGCTTTAAGAGGTATCTTAGTCTTTGATCGAATACACGTGTCCGCATCGGATTGGCTCTGTCAGTAAAGAAAGATTCACTGTCAGAGGGGATGTCGTTGATAGGGACAGGAGCCATGTATTTGGGAGAGTTGGCGCGGCACATTAATGGCTATAGCAGGCGCCTAACTGAGCCACATTCAATGCGATGGGAGTGAGCCGGCTACTTGCATGTCAGAGCCAGTAAGTAAACTTACTCAGTAAGCTTTGACTTTAACCGGGAGTCTGGAATGAGACCGCAATCAATATCATGGGCACGGTCAATGATTCTTGCCGCGGGCACGGCTGGAGGAGTCACAATGTTTACGATCACCTTACTGGCCATCTAGCTGTCCACGGTCTTGACTGGGGTGGTAAGAGAGGAACGCGGTCTTGACCTTGACGGCCTATCTGTCCGCGGTCTCGACTCTGACGGTCTAGGGTATTTCACGTCATACTGGACTTTTGAACCATATCGAGCTTCGATCCGATCTAGTTATCCGGGCTCATCAAGTGCACTCCTTTGAAACGTTAAAATATTGACAAGTTTAACGCGACGATGAATATGATGAATTAGAAGGGGTAGAGTTTGCCAATATTTGAAAGAGATATATCTTGAGAGGCTAGGGATCGATCGTGGACTATGACCACAATAAAGTAATAATTAGTATATGTCCAAATTCTTTCGAGATATAAGATTGAAGTTGTTGGAATTTGCGTCATGTTAATTGATTATATGTTATCATCAAAGATTCTTGAAAATAATGACAGCAATTTGGAAGAACTAGGATAGGATATCTTGAAAGGGATATAACAATTCATCTTGATTAAAGAATCTTCAAGAATATAGAATATTTTGCCTTGGTGCAACATACCCAGGTGTATTTGCTGTCATTAACATTTAAAAAAAAAAATTGTACCATCCAAGAAAACTTGACTAAATGAATTTTAATGAAGATTACTATTAAATATATATATACTTTCCCCGTCTCAGAAAATGCTTCACCTTTTACTCAAAATGGCGTCCCGTTTGAAGCTTCACTTTTCCTAAAATGGAAATTTTTTATTAATATTCTATTATACCCGCTCACTATTTCCTCCACTCATTATCTCTCCTAATTCACTATTACACTCACAACACTTTTTAAATTTACTGTTTCCTCCACTAATTCTCTCTCCTATTTTCAAATTACACTCACAACATTTTTTCTTCCCACCTATTTCCTTAATTTGCGTGTCGGGCCAAAAATGATGAACCATTTCCGGGGACGGAGGGAGTATATATTTTTAGATATTCTGTCAAAGATAAATCACATTTACAGTTTTAATTTTTTTGTGTGTGTGGGTGGGGGTGGTGGTGGGGGTGGGGAAGTGCTTATTAATTAAGGCCTTAAGTAAGTTGAAAATATTTCCAGTTTCCACTATTTTTTGAAATTGAAGTGTCTACCATGCATGTAAATTTAGGTTACTTATCAAAAGAGGTTGTCAAAATCATAGGAAAAATCACTTTTACTAAGTAATTTGAAAAAAAGCGAGTTTTTTAAAAATACGTGGTAACATTTTTGTAATTAATTGTAACTTTTAAAAAATGGACGGTGATTTTTTGTAAATAACTGGAACTTTTTTTAAAATGATGCGATGGTATTTTTGTAAATAACCAGAACTTATTAACACCTCTAACACTTTTTATAACTAAAACTACACTTTTTATTACTGCACATGACACTTTTTTAACACTAACACTGCTGCATGAATTCGTTTGGTTCTTTTGATTCTTGCACTTGTATTAGAAAAACATCAACTGACACAATTTGACACTATACCTGATATTGAAAAACACTATTACTGTTTTTGAAAAATGTCTTAATTACAAAAATATCACCGCACATTTTAAATAAAGTTTCAGTTAATTATAAAATTGCTACCGTACATTTTTAAAACTAGTTTTTCATATTTGTAAAAATTAGTTTTTTATATGACTTGAAAGGTTTTAAAGTTGGTAGAAACATTTCTCATTGCACTTCTTTCGGAAGCTATAAAGAGATCCCCCATTCAATTATATTCCTTCTGTAAAATAGAAAATAGTCTCACCTTCAATGTTGTTTTAACAAGCTTTATAATTTTATTTGAATAAATAAATTAATATAAAATAATTGATCAAATTAATTCAATAGCAATTCTTTTAAAAAAAGTGAGAATATATATTTTTATAAAACGAAAGAAATACTAAATACATTAATTGAATATTGGACCAGTAGACTTCTAGAGTTAGCTCTATGGTAAAGAAACCCTAACCCAAAATGCAGCCAAACATCCACCCTTCTAATGTGTAGCTTGCTATTAATAAAAGACCTCGCCTAAGGGCGTTTAGGTCCCGCCTAGGCGCTAGGCCCCCCTCCAACGTCTAGTTCTAAGTCCCGTTCAGGTTCCGACTAATCTCGATTAGTCCCAACCTAGACACTAGACTCGACTCCGCCGCCTAGCGCTTTTTAAAATGCTATTAATCTTTCTCCATTCCTTCCCTTTCCTCCCTCCGTTGTTTAATTTCTTATTTATTTATTTATTTTTATCTTTTGTCGCTATTCAGTTGTCGGATTAGCTTGAGAGAAGCGTATGTCTCTATTTTAGATTAGAGTTAGAAATGTGTGTTTCTAATTTAGAGATAGAATGGTGCGTCTTTAATTGTGAAACAGAAATGTCTGTCTTTATTTTAAAGACAGTTTAATATTTGCCTCTAAATTTAGCTAACTATTCACTGTTTGTCTTTATATTTAACTACATAACCAACTTCTTCTCTATTTTGTCACTAATTTAGAGACATAATGTCTTTTGTCTCTATTTTGTCTTATAATTAGCGATGCATTTGATTTTTAGTCATTCAGTCGAAAAAAATTCTAACATGTAGCTACATACGCTATCTATTTCTATTTTTCTTGTCTCCATCTATATTACATTTTTCTTGCAAGTTTGTGTTACAAGGGTGTACAATTACAAAAAAATAAAATAAGATACAATTAATAAAACTGAAAATACTAAAGAAGAAGTTGTTGAAATTGCTATACGAGCCCAATGAAATCACTGTCTCCTTAAGACATATTCGATCCCTCACCGAGTGTGCTTGAGTTTTCTTGGATCGCTTGTCTCCCAGGATAGAACGTGCGGACCGGGGGCACTTTGCACCTAAAGTTTTCGGCGAGCTGAACTGTGCTTGGACTAGATCACCTCTTCTTCTATATGCAAGCTACACTACAAGAAAATGAGGATTTAGCTACAAATTTTTTAGCTACACAAATATTTTGTAGTTTAAAGATTTGCATTAGCAATGAATTATTTATTCGTAGACAAATCTCTTTTTTTTTTTGCGACAATATTAGTTTTGTAGCCAAATGCTAGTCTAAGAAAACAAAACAAGAATATTTGTCGTTGAATGCATTGCAAAAATTTTGGTCCCAGACAAATTTTTTGGGTTACTAAATTTTCCGTGTTAGTCAAAATGTAAATAAGATTTGGCTACAAAAATATAAATAATTTGCAATGAAATTATTTCATAGCCAAAATCAGCCTTAAAATCACCCATAACATTGTTGGGATTGGATCCTAAACTACAAGGAAGAGGAGGAGCCTAAGTCGGAGGAGTTGCTGAGATCAAGGAGGAAATTCGGGGAAAGTCTTTCTGGGGTGATGGGCGACCGCCAGTGGGCCGGGCGACCGCCCACGAGACGTAAAGTTTGGCCTGGGAAATTTTGGCTTGGGCGACCGCCCATGTTGTCTTGGGCGACCGCCCATGTGTCGGATCAGAATTTTCTGCAGCAGATTTGTTTCCTATTTTGATTAGAACTCTTCTTAAATTAGATTTAGGGTTCCTTGTATAACTATATAAGCATAATTTCGGCCTAGAACACATTGTAGCAACATATTAGAGAGGAGACTAATACATATTGGCTTGGCAATTGCCCCCGGACGTAGTTCACGAGTTGGTGAATGAACCGGGTAAACAACTCTTGTGTTCTTGTGTGTGATTGTTTCTTTCTTGTACGTGTGGGTGTGTTGATTTCTTTGTCTTGATTGCAACGGAGAGCACCAATTTCACAACAACTGGTATCAGAGCTTTGGTTCGGAGGATTCAAAATCTTTTCATTAGTTGATTAATTTTGAATCGCGTTCTTGGGGATTTTGGTGAAGCAGTCAAGATGAAGAACTCAATCGAGAAATTCAACGGTGTGAATTTCACGTTTTGGAAGACAAGGATTGAAGACTACCTTTATTGTAAGGATCTTCATGGACCCTTGAAGGCGAAGCCCGAAGACATGTCACAAGGGGATTGGGAGACGTTGGATCGGAAGGCGTTAGTGTAAGTACCCAAATCTGGCTCATGCCTTCCGGTTAAATTTCCCGGCAATTTCGGTAAGTTTTCCGGTAATTCCCCAGACCTTCCTAGTGTTCCGGAAACATTCCGGAACTGTTTTTAATTAAATAAGGGCTGAAGGGAATCCTTCCTAATTAAGAAACACGTTTTTCTTAATTAGGAGGGAAGGTTCTAGAATTTGCCACCTTGCATGGTTCTAGAATGCTGAGTCATTGTGGATAATGCCGCACGGCTGCATTAGCTTGCTGCCCTTAGCCGCACGGCTTCATTAGCCTTATCCAGACTGCCTATAAATAGAGCCCTCCTCTACCCATTTAAAAACAACAATTTCCAACAATACCACACATAATACGAAGAAATACTTCCAAGAGGCTGTTGAAGATCCAAGAAGGTGAAGAAGAAGGCCAAGAAGCTCCCTCCATCCTCCTTGAAGATCCAAGACCAACCTCTCCTCCTAGCTCCGCCCGAAGAAGAAGGAAGCCATTGGTAACCTCGCATCCTAATTGCTTTATAAATTGCTCATTGCATTACTTTTATATTGCTTGGGACTTGGTAGATTAAAGAGCATATCTTCATATTCCCCTTCCCCTTTTGCATGCATTAGACATCATTTGTCATAAAAATGTAGTCTTTTCCTATAAAGGTGCATCCTTTGCACCTAAAACCCCCATTTTCAAATAAAAATGTCATCTTCATGCATCCTTTGCATATAAAAATCAAATCTTTTCAATCAAAATGCATCATTTGCATCCAAAATCACTTTTCCAAGCATCATTTGCTTTAAAGACCATGTCTTTACCATAAACTAGCATCATATGCTTTTCAAAATGCAATCTTTATGCATCATTTGCATTATGAATGCCAATTTCTTCAAAAATGCATCATTTGCATAAAAATCAAATCTTTATGCATCATTTGCAATAAAGATCATTTCTTTAAACTAAGTGCATCATTTGCAACCCAAAAATGTCATCTTTTCATTAAAGTGTCATTTTTACATACATTTCCCCCATTCCCCCATTAGTAACCTAGGAACGGACCGGTGTAAAAGATCCTATCTTTACATCGTTCCTTCCATTAAAGGTTTCATATTTCTTTAGAAAGGGACAACCTTGAACCCTATATCTTCAATTATCGCTTAAGAAAGAGTATGAAGCATCTATACGAGCTCGACCGTCTTAAAGCGTAGGATTGATGGGCTAATGACCTTCCTTTTCTAAAGAACCTCATCTTTGACCAAAAAAGAGAGTCATTCTCTCGATCACGCAAGTCCCGAGGGTCCCGAAGTTAAAAATTCGATGATCACAAGTCACAAGATGAGGACGGGATCATAATCCCGAATACATAAATTCCAAGAAATCCCGAGCGACAACCAACAAATGGTTTGTACGTCCGGAAGACGACTTGGGACATTCCCTCCTTATTTTCAAACACATGCACACAAGAAAGCACGCAAGCAAGCACGATTAATGAAATCATGGGAGACTTGCTCCGGCAAGGCACCTTGGGTGAACGCCAAACGTTCTTCCCAAGGGGTAACTTAACCTCCGAACCCATAAAACCTTTTTTTCAAAGTTTTGAGGTAATCAAAATGGCGTGGCGACTCCGTTTTTCAAATTAAACCGGATGTCTTCAAACTCGCGTGAATCCAACAAAAACAAAATTTGGGCACACATTCACAGTTTGGCGACTCCGCTGGGGAGCATCCCAAAGGAGAAAAGCTTTTATTTTCAAAACAAAAAAATCTATACTCGGTATATAGGTGGAAACCACTTACATTTCCTGTACACTCCCTGACGTGGGAGTTGGGATAACCGGTGGTTTAACAATCCACGTACCAGTATCCCTTTTCGAAAAAAATTTTGAAAAAAAAATAAAAGAAAGCTTTTCCCTTTGAGCGGGTTAGACTCCCGTCGCCGATTTCATTAATCATGCTTGCTTTCTTTACCATGCATTGCATCATTTGCATCTTGGAATTTGTGCATACTTTGAACGGGAAACAACCCGAAAAATAGCAAGAGGAGTGGAACCTGGAAAATTGATCCATGCAGTCGTATGGCTCAATCCTCATTGGATTCTGACCGGGCGACCTCAGTGGCAATTCCACCAGGAAAAATCATGGCTAATCTCGCGCTCCTAGTACTTGGGGCTACTCAGCTCCATGACTGACTGGGGCTCCCGAAAAATTTACGTGCTTATGTGTTGCATTCTCCCCGTCCCGAAAATCATTCCTTTAAAACATATTTCTGAAAATCTCTGTTTTAACTCAAAAAGGAACATTTTTAGGAGACCGCACACTACGCGCACCTGATATATCCTGTACACTTTTGCACGCACGTCCTTCAAACCCGAGGGTGGTTCCAGCTGCAGTCACGGACAGCCTTACGATGCTCTCGGGCGCGCACGGAATCATCCCAACCTCCCCATGGCAGCCAGTGTCGACCAATGCACAGTCCTGTAAGTACCCAAATCTGGCTCATGCCTTCCGGTTAAATTTCCCGGCAATTTCGGTAAGTTTCCCGGTAATTCCCCGGACCTTCCTAGTGTTCCGGAAATGTTCTGGAACAGTCCCAAATTAAATTAAGGGCTGAAGGGAGCCTTCCTAATTAAGAAACACGTTTTTCTTAATTAGGAAGAGGGTTCTAGAATTTGCCACCTTGCATGGTTCTAGAAATGCTGAGTCACAATGGATAATGCCGCACGGCCGCATTAGCTCGCTTGTCCCTAGCCGCACGGCTTCATTAGCCTTATCCAGATCGCCTATAAATAGAGCCCTCCTCTACCCATTTCAACACACACAATCCATAGCAAGTCACCCACAAACACTTCAAATACGTGAAGAATATTTGGAAGCTCAAGAAGGCGAAGAAGAAGGCCAAGAATCTCCCTCCTTCCTCCTTGAAGATCCAAGACCAACCTCTCCTCCTAGCTCCGACCAAAGAAGAAGGAAGCTATTGGTAACCTCGCACGCCTTACCTTGCATCCTAATTGCTTTATAATTTGCTCATTGCATTGTCATATATATTGCTTGGGACTTGGTAGATTAAAGATCCTATCTTTATATTCCCCTTCCCTTTCGCATGCATTAGACATAATTTGTCATAAAAATGTAGTCTTTTCCCATAAAGGTGCATCCTTTGCACCTAAAACCCCCATTTTCAAATAAAAATGTCATCTTCTATGCATCCTTTTCGTGATATAAAAATCAAATCTTTTTCAATCAAAATGCATCATTTGCATCCAAAATCCCTTGTTCAAGCATCATTTGCTTTAAACACCATGTCTTTACCATAAACTAGCATCATATGCTTTTCAAAATGCAATCTTTATGCATCATTTGCATAATGAATGCCAATTTCTTCAACAAAAATGCATCATTTGCATAAAAATCAAATCTTTATGCATCATTTGCAATAAAGATTATTTCTTTAAACTAAGTGCATCATTTGCAACCCAAAAATGTCATCTTTTCATTAAAGATTCATTTTTACATACATTTTCCCCATTCCCCCATTAACAACCTAGGAATGGACCGGTGTAAAAGATCCTATCTTTACATCGTTCCTTCCATTAAAGGTTCCATATCTCTTTAGAAAGGGACACCTTGAACCCTATATCTCCGATTATCGCTTAAGAAAGAGTATGAAGCATCTATATGAGCTCGGCCGTCTTAAAGCGTAGGATTGATGGGCTAAGGACCCTCCTTTTCTAAAGAACCTCATCTTTGACCAAAAGAGAGTCATTCTCTCGATCACGCAAGTCCCGAGGGTCCCGAGGTTAAAATGCGATGATCACAAGTCATAAGATGAGGACGGGATCATAATCCCAAATACATAAAATTCCAAGGAATCCCGAGCGACAACCAACAAATGGTTTGTACGTCCGGAAGACAACTTGGGACATTCCCCCCTTTTTTTCTCAAACACATGCACACAAGAAAGCACGCAAGCAAGCACGATTACTGAAATCTTGGGAGACTTGCTCCGGCAAGGCACTTTGGGTGAACGCCAAACGTTCTTCCCAAGGGGTAACTTAACCTCCGAACCCAAGTAAAAACCTTTTTCTCAAAGTTTTGAGGTAATCAAAATGGCGTGGCGACTCCGTTTTTCAAATTAAACCGGATGTCTTCAAACTCGCGTGAATCCAACAAGAATTTGGGCACCACATTCACAGTTTGGCGACTCTGCTGGGGAAACCCAAAGGAGAAAAGCTTTTATTTTCAAAACAAAAAAAATCGATACTCGGTATATAGGTGGAAACCACTTGCCCTTCCCCGTACACTCCCGACGTGGGAGTTGGGATAACCGGTGGTTTAACAATCCACGTACCGCATCCCTTTTCGAAAAACAATTTTGAAAAAATAAAAGAAAGCTTTTCCCTTTGAGCGGTTAGACTCCCATCGCCGATTTCATTAATCGTGCTTGCTTTCTTTACCATGCATTGCATCATTTGCATCTTGGAATCTCGTGCATACTTTGAAACGGGAAACAACCCGAAAATAGCAAAAGGAGTGGAACCCGGAAAATTGATCCATGCAAGCCGTACGGCTCAATCCTCCTTGGATTCTCGACCGGCGACCTCAGTGGCAATTCCACCAGAAAATCATGGTTAATCTGGGCACCCTAGCAGCCTTGGGGCTACTCAGCCATGATCGATCGGGCTCCTTAAAATTTACGTGCTTACGTGTTGCATTTTCCCCGTCCCGAAAATCATTCCTTTAAAACACATTATGAAAATCTCGTTTTAACTCAAAAGGAACATTTTTAGGAGACCGCACACTACGCGCACTCCGATATATCCCGTACACTTTGCACGCACGTCCTTCAAACCCGAGGGTGGTTCCAAATGCAGCCACGGACAGCCTTACGATGCTCCCGGCGCGCACGGAATCATCCCAACCTCCCCATGGCGCCAAAGGTCGACCAATGCACACCCGTGTCACACGTTTCAAAACCGTGACTTTTGGTTGGTTTTTGGTCTAGTCCGTGTCATATAGCCCAGCTTGCATACCCACGTAAAGGTCAAGCCTTAGCTCATAATCTAAGCCAAGATTTTCGCTCAAGCGAAATTCCCGCCGAAATTCCGACAAGGAAAAATCGGTGGGATCTTGACTCCGACATTGACTATTGACCTTGACCCGCACGGAATGCGTAAGAGTCAAGACCGAGTCTTTGCCAAAAATCAAAAGATCTTTCGCTCAAGCGAAGCTCGCCAAAATTCCGACAAGGAAAAATTGGCAAGATCTTGACCGACATTGACTTCGATTCCGACCCACGCACCGCGTATGCAACAAAGTTCAATGTGACACCGTGTCATCCGGCTTTTTACCGCCCGACCCATGCCTATTATTCTCGACATTACCGAAAGTCAAAACCGTCATTCGCTCAAGCGAAACTCGCCAAAGATCCGTCAAGGCGTAGAGACGAGACTTTCCCGGTATTGCCTTGACTATAATCCGCATCGCTCGTGCGTTGAAAGGTCCTATGACCCGCTAGACCCGATAGGAGCGTTCTTACTTCCTGGCCGTGGGATCCGCGTGCCCTATGTGACCCTCGCCCGGGCCGTCCCACCCCGGGAGGTCGAAATACATGTGTGGAATACGAGGGGCTTATAGACGTAGTGACGGAACCCACCGATCCAGATCTAGAGTAGTTGTGAAAAAGAAGGGCGTAATCCCTTTTCCAACCAAATAGATATTAATAAAAGACACTGTTTTAAGTAAACTTGAAGATTCTAATTTGCATATTGCCCGAGCCTTCACCTAAACACCTACCCCGAGTCTAAACCTTTCCTATCCCTTTCCCGCAGCCGAGAAAGAAGTGGGTGAGAACACCGGGTCAGGGCCGACTTGTTAGCACGTAATCCTCGACGCCCGCCGTAATCCTCGCCGAGAGTCGAATGGCCGATTTGGACAGAGAACAAGGCCGGTTTGGGTAACCGCATGACTAGGAAGAAGAGCTAGCCTTAGCCCCGGAAAACAAGCCGTAAGGCCCATGAGGAACAGCAAGCCACGCTCATTGAAGCGCTTCGTCGTCATGGAGTTCAAATAGTGGTCGAGCCCAACGGTTCCTTGGTAATGGTAGAAGATGAGCCTCCGTATGTGCCCATCTCACCCATCACCTATAACCAATGCCCTCCTCCATCCTCATACGATCCCTTATCCAGATTACCCTCTTCGCCCTTTCCAACATCTCAAGCCATCAGATCCCGACACCCTCACCTCCTCAAATGAGACCCAGCTTTGTTCCCTATCACCGTAAAGCAAACGCCTCGCCTATCCCTAAGCATGCAGCCTTCCGCATTACCCCATGGGATTCACTCCTCTCCTCGCATGGGCCATCCTGTGCATTCCCTAGGCCTCAAAATCAGCTCAATGATCCTTTCAATTCATGTCCCGCCACGCAGATCTTCCACCTCCAACTTTGCCAACAGACCTCAGAGGTTCCGTATCCTTTTTCCTACTTCGGAAATTATGAGCCTAATTCCTATGCCTCCGGCCCGTCTCACGGAACACGGACCCGGTCAAGTTTACACTTACTTCCCTCCAAAGATCCCCAAGCCTTGGTACCAGCCTACCACCGTGCCACCTACCGTCCTTCCACCCAAATCGATAAGCCTTCTCCTAATCGAGCAATCCTAAACCATCCCCCGACTCCGACATGGCTTGGCTAATGGAACAAGTTAGGTCCATGCAAGAGAAGTTTGGGGAAATAAACACCAAGAGGACAAAGATACCGCATCACCGATCCCAAAGAAAGTTGTCCCTCTCCCTCCAAAATTCCGAATGCCGTAAATTGAAAAGTTCAACGGCACCGATTGTCCCCTGACTCACATTGAAAGCTACATTCTTGCCATGAGAGCCAAAGATTGTACGCAAAGCAACAAATGGCCGACCATTTTCGCTATCATTAAAAGGTTCACTCTTAGGTGGTTCCCGCATGTGAAACCAGAGGCCCGAGCTACTTGGGACCAGATCAAGGAAGCGTTCCTAGAAAAGTATAAGGCCAATTTGAATTGGGAAACCAGCCGGAATGACCTACTGTGGTACCCTACAACGTTCAGATGAGCCGCAAGTGAATTCTACAAGAGATGGAATTGAAGCTCATGAAATGATGACCCCACTCAATGAAGAGGAACAGATGGAGATCTTCCAATCTTGCTTGAAACCTCAACTAAGAGTCCAAATTGGCAATTACTACTATCCCGACCTTCGGCAATGGTAAATGCCGCACCAAGTTTGAGAATGCCTTCAATATGGCCCCGCCACAGAATGCGCTTTTATCGCTACAAAGCACCGGTGTCAAATGCCCCACTGCCACCGTGAAAGGAAAAGAAGTGATTGGCGCCGTTAATTACATTCGAATGAGAAAGCGGGATGTAATGTGTGCCAAGCCGCCGCAAAGCCAAAGCTCCCTTTCTATACCGCCGAAGATTTCGGAATGCCACTAGAAAAGGTCTTCGACGGTTTGGTAGCCCAAGGACTCATCGTACCTGGGAAAACCGGGAAGCCCAGAACCCCAAGACGTAATGGACGAGACCAAACACCGTCGCTTTCACAAATATCATGGCCATAACACTAATGATTGCACCTACCCGAAGTTCCCGATCTCTCGCCTAGTTGAAGAAGGCAAGCTAGAACCACCTCGGGTCCCAATGTGGTCAAGAATCCTCTTCCCCGCTAACAATCGAGTCAACATGATCGAGTTCGGAGGAACAAATGGAAACGGTTTTGGAAATCCAGAGGTCATAGATATCCCGAAATTCAATGTTCCTTATGCCGAATTACAGGGGAAATGGAAAGATCTCGATTAATGCCGCCGCCATGGAGGGACAGCTTGGACCCATAGTCGGAACCGATTTCGTTAATGTTGTCGAGCTCGGCCTCTTTTCTACGACATCGAACCAAGAACTATGGTCAAGATTACGTAAGAAAGGCTCACTTATGAAGACTCGGCGAGTTTGAAGTAAAACAAGCCATGTTAATGAAAGTCTCTCCGTAACCCTTCATCACCCATGATGAGCATAATGTGTTTGTAATGGCTCTTACTACTCCCGAGGATCATTCCCAACCCCCGTTTGGGAAAAGGTAGAGAGAAGAGTGAACAAGCCAAGACTTTTGGGATGAAGAAAGCCGTATCTCGATGCCGAAAGCACAACCGGTCCTACCGCCCTGCAGGTACAAATGGATGAAGTTAAGTTCGTAAAGGAGATTCCGCCGTATCGCCCGAGTACTTCCTATGGAATTGGTGTCGACAAAGGCAATAATGATCCGCAGAGTGCACAATCAAATGACAACGCCGGCAAGACCGCTACTCCCTGTGGCAACAAAGAAGAAGGAGCGAGATCCCTGGCCCAACCCTTGTCAAGTCCCCTCGAGTCAATAAGTAGCGTAGGGTCCAGAGTCGCAGCGTCTATTCGCCGAGTCAGAATCTTTGAATTCCAGCCTCGTAGTCATCCGAAGGCCTCACGCCCGAGGATTATGAAAATGTAATCGATGTCATCTTTCCCCTTATTTTGAATGAAATGACAAATCTTTCGATTATCCTCTTATTGCCAACTTAACAAATGATAAATTAACTCAAAACTTAACAACAAGCTTAATAATGAATCATTTGAACAAGATGCAAACACACTAAACGAACAATACATTAAAGAAATCTTTAAGGTGTTTCGTAAAAAGGAAAACCGGGCCCAAGCCGCCGAGGAGGTTTTGATAAGTGTGAACTGGGTACTATTGAGGAACCTAAAGAGACACAGAGATTGGAAGCTTCTTCCAGGGGTTGAAAGGGACAGATTGATCGAGCCGCTCGTAGAATACGTCGACGTGTTTGCATGGTCATACAAGGATATGCCGGGGCTAGACAGCTCGATAGTAGAACACGTAATCCCTCTAGCACCAGATGCTAAGCCGCAGCGTAAACCGAGAAAGATTAAGCCGGAATGGTCTCTACAGGTGTCAAAGAAGAAATTGAGAAGCTACCGCGGGTAGGGTTCATCGTAGTCATTGAATACCCGACATGGTTGTCCAACATCGTGACCGTAACCAAGGCCAATGGGAAGGTGCGCCGCCGTGTGGATTTCCGAGATCCGAACAAGGCCACCCCAAAGACGACTACCCTCTCGCCAAACATAGACATCCCGGTGGACTCCACCGCCAACTACGAAGTCAAATCCTTCGTTGATGGTTTTCGTGCTACAACCGCATCAAGATGGCCGAGGAAGACCAAGAAAAGACAAACGCCTTCACCACACCACGGGAACCTACTGTTATACAAGAATGCCATTCGGGCTCAAGAATGCCGGGGCTACTTACCAAAGGGCGCCGACCGCGCTTTTTCATGACATGATCCACAAGGAGATTGAGGTCTACGTAGATGATATGATAATCCACTCCAAAGGAGAGGGTGGGCAAGACTTTGTTGACCTACGAAAATTCTTTGAGAGGTTGAGACAAAGATTCCATGAGACTAAACCCCGCCAAATGCACCTTCTGAGTGACAAGGGGAAAAGTGCTTGGGTATATGGTCACAGTAGCGAGGTATAGAAGTTGACCCCGAAAGATCAAAGCCATCATGGATATGAGGCCACCTCAAACCTGCATGTAAGTCAAGAGCTTCATGGGTAAATTGCAAGACATCGCCCGCTTCGTCAATCGCTGACCACTATGTGCGAGCCCATCTTCAAGCTCATGAAGAAGAATGTGGACACGTAATGGACCGAAGAATGCCAAGATGCCTTTGACCGCATCAAGGCATACTTAGTACATCCCCTACTATGCCCCCACATAGACAAAGCCTCTTCTCGCTTCTATCTCACCGTCACGGACACGGCAGCTGGGGCTATGCTTGCTCAGAAAAGAAAGACTCTCGTAGAAAACGCCATTTACTTTGTCACCGGAAGCTACTGTGGGAGTGAGCTCAATTACTCAAAGATGTGAAAAGACCTCGTGCAGATCGGTCCGGGTAGTCGGCAAATTGAAGCATTATATGCAAGCCCACCCCGTGAATTTGGTCTCGAAAATGGACCCCATCAAGTACATCTTTGACAAGCCTTCCCTCTCGATGCGTTTAGCGAAGTGGTCCTTCTTCTCGCGTAATACGACATCAACTATGTGACCGTAAAGGCCATCAAGGGTCAAGCATTGTCGATCACCCGGCGAACTTCCCGCAATGAAGACAGAGGGCCCGAACCCCAATTCCTGCATGAAGGGATCTTTGCAATGAGCCCGAGAATAGATGGCAATTGTTCTTTGACTGAGCCGCTAACAAAAGAGGAAATGGTGTAGGAATGCTATTGGTCGATCCGAAAGATGAGCATACCCCCATAGCCCTCAAGTTGAACTTTCCCGCCACGAACAATGTCGCCGAGTATGAAGCCTCGCATTGCCGGTTTGGAGGCCGCCTTAGAAAGAAATGTCAAGGAGCTCGAAGTTTACTTCGAGACTCGCCCCGATCATCAACCAAGTCTCCAACAAGTGGAAGACTGTGGACCCTAATCCGCAACGGTATCATGCCCATATGGAGGAGTTGGATCGGACAGCTCGTAGAAGTGACTTTCCACTACTTGCCGAGGGAAAAGAACAGATTCGCAGATGCCCTAGCTACTCTAGCCTCATTGGTAGAGATCCCCGAGGGAAAAGCCATAAAGCCCTTCAGAGTGGGTAGAAGAGAAGCCCCACCTTCCGTTGTGAAGTGGACCTGGGACCCGAGCCTATAAAGGAACCTTGGTACAATCGTATTTACCAATTCCTCAAAGACGGAGAGTCACTTTCAGTAGACGAAGAAGGTAGACCAAAAGAAGGTGTCGAGCCAAAAGCTTGCGAGCCCCGAAAAGGTTGGGCCTCCCATTATGTCATCCTAGGAGGCAACCCGTACAAGAAACGCTATCAAGGACCACTCCTCTTATGTGTCACTCAAGAAAGAGCCAGAGAGTTGATGACCGAAGTCCACAATGGTCCTTGCGGTCCTCACATGAATGCCAGAGCCCCGATGCAAGTGATCCTCGTAATGGGTTACTACCGGATCTCCATGGAGACAGACCGCGTCCAAAGACGTCCGAACCTCGCGACAAGTGCCGCCGGCTTGCCAACCTCAACCATCTCCCCACCTCACGACTCCGTACCGCATGACGACTCCTTGGCCGTTTGCAACTTGGGGCATTGACGTGATAGGGAAAATAGCCCCGACAGAAGCAATGGGCACGAGTTCGTGTTGGTAGCCATCGACTACTTCACCAAGTGGGTAGAGGCCAAGTCCTACAAGGTCCTCACTTCCGTAAAAGTGGCCCAGCTTCATCAAAGAAAACATAATGTGCGTATATGGGGTGCCCAACGAGATCATTTCGATAATGGGTCACACTTCGAAGGAGACCGCGATAGACCGCCGTCGAATTCGTAGTTACTCGCCACAAGTCGTCCCCGCATGCACCTCGCACCAACGGAGCCGTGGAAGCCGCTAATAAGACACTCGAGCGGATCATCCGAAGATGGCCACCCGTGGTCGTGATTGGCCCGAAAAGCCGCACCTAGCACTCGGGGCTACGTAACGTCCGTCGAATGCCACAGGAGAAACTCCTTTGCCCTAACTTACGGGATGGAAGCAAGTGTTACCAGCTGGAGTTGGAAATCCCGTCATTAAGGGTCCTCCCGGAAAACAAAGCTGTCAACGAAGTAGAATGGCTACGAAGCCGCATGATGAATTGGCCTTGCTCGATGAGAGAAGGCTCAAAGCCATGGAGCACACCCGAGCCTACCGTGAGGCGAATGGCCGTAGCGTTTGATAAGAAAGTCAAAGCCGTAAACATCAAAGAGGGTGACTTAGTGCCGAAAGTAAAGCCCCTACCGCAGACAACCCCCGGGAAAATGGGAACCCGTTTGGATCGGCCCTTATGTAGTGCGTAAGATACCGTCAGAGGAGCAATGAAGCTTGCGTACTTGGATGGCAATCCCTTTGTCCACCCAAATAACGGTGATAAACTCCGAAGATACTATGTCTAATAAAAAAAAAAAAAAAAAATCTTAGTGCAAAAGAGTAATACCCACTAGGGCCGAAAACCCCAAAAAGGGCGGTCTAGGCAAAAACAAAGGGTAAAAAAAAAAAAAAAAAAAAAAAAAAAAGAAAAGAGAGACTTAGTTTTGTTAGTTCACCGTAATGAACTACGAAGACCTGAGCCACTTAGCCTTTCGTGTAAAAGGGGAACGTAGGCAGCCATATATGGTTCGGTCTAAACAATAAAAAAAAGGGCAATAAAGCTTCCATAAAGTGCGTCCTTAGCAATAAATAAAAGGGTATTTCAGCTTTTCATAAAACGGGTCCCAAGTAATAAGACATTTGAATTTCCATGAAACATGTCTTGATTAATTTCTAAAATAATATTTCTTGTTCATTACAAGTCAAAAATTTCTTGATGAGTTCAAGCACGGCCTACCTCGACTCGCTAACCTCGCTAAAAAGATCTAAAATACAATAAAATGCCTAAATAAACTAATGTGTTTGCAAATGGCAATAAGAGGATCTTGAGAAAAGACTTGTCCGTCATTCGCTAAGTCTTCTTCGCCTTCTTCCCTTTTCCTCGGCCTCGTCGAGTCTTCTTCCTTTTCTTCTCAATAATGCCGGTATCCCTCATCCCGACCTCCTCGGTATCCTCACCGGAGCCTCTACCAACCCCGTGTCAATAAGCGCTCTCTATACGAGCACGAGTCCGTATCTCCTCCCTCCGAGACTCGCCAAATGAGCAACCCTGACAACCTCTTGTACCGAGCCTCCATGTCCCCGACCAAGTCACCCGATTGGTTATGGCAACTCGCCTTAGCCTCTGCCTCCCTCGTAGTCCTACTCGAGTCGTGGTCGCCCCCAATAAAACTCGGCGTCTATCCTCCAAGATAACCCGAGTCGCTCCCATCTCCCTCTCGTACTACTCCAAGTAGACAAAGTGGTCAAGATCGTGCTCTTCCCGCTTCCTAAAGATAGCCCCGGGTGGGAAAGCAAGGTATGTCCAAGCCCTCGAGAAAAAGTGAAGCCGGGCCGGGTCCTCATGTCTAGAGACATCACCTCCATGGTCCGGATGTCCTCCCACCACTCAAAGGCTCCCGTAAAGCCCCAAACCGCCCGGGATACCAAGCAGGTATGTAGAAGGATGACCAGCAGTAATCCCGGAACCCTCACAAAGATAAGACTCCCGAAATATCCTCCCGGGTCCGCAACCTCCAAAGGTGGTATCCACCAACGGATGTCCGAAGTGGATAGCCTAGCCATCATCGCCTCCCAGCCTACCCCCGTTCTCGCCGCTCTAGGTGCACCTCTCCGAGAAATCACCCAAGGGCACCGAGTCGGCAAAGCCCCGTGCAAAGCCCCGAGCCTCTCCCCGCAGCCCACAAAGTCAACATAGCCGGACTCCCTGACCTCATGAAATGGTCTCCCGAGCCATCCCGTCGATCCCATGCAAAGTCTCCCCAAAACCAAGTGGGACGATATCCTTCCCAAACCCTCGCAGCCTCCCTCGACCATGTCCAGGAGACCACCGTGACAAATCCCCACTGACTCAAGAAGAAACGTAATGTAAAAGACGCAAAGGATAAATGCGTCCATAGCCACCATGGTAGCAGCCTATAGCCGGAGATCCAAACTCCGCCCGGATCTCGGAAAGGTCAATCCCGTCCGGCTACCATCATCTCCTCGCCTCTCCTGCAGGAATCTCGTAAAAGATGCAAGCTTTACCGCCACCGGCACGTCTCCGATCACCGGAATAGATATAGCCTCGCCTCGGGACCCCAATCAAGGCTCAAGTCTTCGTGCGTTGGGACGATTTCGTTGTAAGAAAAGCAAGAAACATGTCTCCTGACGTCCCGTAACTTTGCCGCGGCTCTCAACAGTCCCAATCGGGTGAGATCCCTCAAATGCCATAAAGACTTGATCTTGAAGGAAGAATCAATCAGCCCCTTGTGATTTTGGAAGTTATGTCTCGCCCAAGATTGAAGACCGGACGTAAAATGGTCTCTCTTCCCCTTTGTAGTCTAACGGGCCTCTCCATCGCAAAAGTGATCAAAGGTGGTGCTTTTAGGTCCAAAATGTGCTCGGGAACAATTGGGACAAGTCTAGAGTGAAGAATGAAATGAAATGACCAAGCCTTGCTTTTATTCTCAAAATAACCACCCTGCATGTAACCGTGAGCCGCACGGCTTCATTTGCCCTCAAGACCTATCCGCACGGCTACATTAGCCCTCAATGTAAAATTGCAAAGAACCAAAGTTGCTGCCCAAGGGAGTTTTCACCCCACTTTTTCAACCAAAACCCGTACAAAAACATATCCGTAAGCCATTCAAGCATTTATACACCATTATAAATCATTTTGGCCCGCCAGCCCCGATTCCAAGCAAAAAGTCGCCCGAAGGCTCGATATAATATGCAAATTGAAAAAGCATAAATTAGAAAAGTAAATAAAGCGTAAATACAATGTCTTCGCCCCATCGCGCCCAAAATAAAGCAAAAATAAACAAGTTGTGCATAAAAAGTGTTCATTGTTTGTTCTTGTTCCAAATCTACTCTAGAGACCTCCCTAGGCCTCCGATTCTTCTTCTTCCTCATCACCGCCACCATAGACGCTAGGCTCTCTCATCACGTCCTCCCGGTCGCCGCATCGGAAAGAGGGATGTTGTCGTGCTCGTACTCCGCCACCGCTTCCAAGATATCAGCATTAGACCTCGCCCGAGGCCCGGCACCGGATGAATACTCCGGCCGAGGAAGAGGATGCCGCGCCCGACATGCCTCCTTTGCGCACAGCTCCCGCACGCTTGTTGACGCTTTAGTAGCGCAGCGCCTTTTGACTAAGGATCGGCACACGTCTTTCCAACCCCCGTTCGCCCGACCAACCCGTCATAGGTGCGAGCCGGAACCCGAGAAAAGAAAAGAAAATCTCGTAAAATCTCGTAAAATCTCGTAAAATTGCAAAAATGTAAAATCCGAAAGCTAAAAAGGGAATAAGACCCTAAGAGTATACTCACAAAGTTGCTATCAGTGGCAGTGGTATACCGGGCTCCTCGTGTCGTGGACAGAATCCTCATCCTCCTGCACTCCGTGCACGACGATGAGAGGTGTGCAGTGAGGGATAGGCGGGCCGCAGGCTCATCCTCCCCATATCCCCGAGTGACCGCCGCCTTCGCGCCTTCGTGGGCGTCCTCAGCGCCGCTCCACAAACACAACAGATAGGGGGTACCCATGTCAAAATACTCCTCCGCAGCCTATACTCTCCTGGTACCTCTCAATCTCATCCGCCCGCGCCCCTCGGGCCGCAAAGATCCGTGCCGGAGGATCGTGTGGAGTAATGGCGTCCAATGGAGGGACATGACCACGCCGCTCGAGAAACGGTCCCCGTATATATGATGTCGCAAGTCGCCCCAATGAGCCACCTCCTCTCGCCTTGTCACCTCAATAGCATCTCCCAAAGAAAATCTCCTGATACCGCCCTGTGGGTAGAAGTCCACTCCATCCTGGTCCATCCTTATTGAGCACAAAGCCACCATCTTGTAGTCGAAAGTGATCCGGGTCTTCCCGTGAACCTATCCTCACATCTCCCTCCAAATAACCATCGCAGTGGAAAATGGTGATATCACTCGCCGGTTCCAAGGAAAGAACCCGATCACCTCGCAAAACCAGCCTCGCATGTTCAAAAACATCAAAAGGTCATTTTTCTCATAAGAAGTCTCAAGACGTAAAAGAGAAAAGAGAAGAGAAAGAGAGGCTACCTCAAGGGCAAATGAGAAGCACCCATGTAAGCAGCTTTGTTTCGACCGTACATGTCCAGAGAGAAGTATAACTCAGCCAATCCGGCCTCTCCCCAAGAGACCGTCCCCTATCCCATCCACATCAACCAAAGAGTCAAGGAGGCAAGTCATGGCTAGCGTCCTGTAATTAGCAAAGATAGTGACCGACAAAGATCAACCACACGAAAGCTTCTAACCACTGGGTGGGCGGGCCACGTCACTACCAAAGAAAGTCCCGCATGCGCTTGGGATCGCCACCTCGACATTCCTCGTCTCCATACCCAATCCCTTGGGAATCGCCTCAAATCCAACCAAAGCTCTAACTCCTCACCCGTAATGTGGTCTCTCCAAGTCACGGGCCTCCCGTGAACCTGCAGCCGCACCGCCGTAAAATCGGCAGGAGTCACAAGTAAGCTCTCCCTCACTGTGGGAAACTATGAGTAGAGTCCCACCAAAACCTCGAAAGAGCCCGAACTGTGCCCTTGCTCTTTGAGGTGATGTGAATTCCCGTGCCGATGGCCTCCACAAACGCTGGGCCCGCACTCCAGAGCTCCTCACCAACTCTTTAGGGTTCACCCCATTCTTCTCAAAATCCGGCATCCTCTCGCCAAAGATTCACCGCTATCTCGTATGGTCCCCTAGACTTGTTCTCCCGTAGACAAGCACATCAAAAAATAAGTGTCAGTCCTTCATCTCATTTCAAAAGCATGCATATAGTCACAAAAGTGCACATATTTTTTTCAAAAGAAAAGCATTCATACAAGTCTTTTTAGCATCTTTTGCATCAAAAACGTGACTTTCATCATTTGAAACACGTCATTTTAAGTCACGTTGCTTTCCTAAGGCACAAAATCATAATTTTCACGATTCTTTGCACATAAGCATTATTTTTCAAATAAAATGGCATGCATGAATCATTTTCATCTTCCAAAATCATGTTTTCTCATTGAAAATCAGAATTTTGACCTAGTTCTAGCACAAGGCAAGAACTCCGTCTCATATTTAGACAATTCTCATTCTTACTTCATTTGCGAGAAAAAGTGAGTCATTCTCATAATTTTCATCAAATAAATTGCACATGCATATTCTTAGCCTCATAGGTTGTTCATGCATCTCAAAATCATTCAAAATCCTAAGAAAATCCTAGAAAATTCCTAAGTTCGGGTTAAGCCCTAAATTATTCAAAAATCAAGCAAAATCATCGGATTTGAGCCAAATAAGAACGCTTACCCCAACCGATCGCGGTTCTGTCTGATTTCCAGGCTCCCTCCTTCCCTGATAGAGCTCCGATGGAGGAGCGAGAAAGTCATACCTCCTATCCGTCCTGACAAGCTCCTTCCTCTTCCTTTCGAGCGGCCGCGGAGACATTCCTCCTTGCTTGTCTTGGTGCCGGAGCCATCTCAAATCAAGGGAAGCAAGGGAATTCAAAGAATTTCAAATTCTTTCTTCTCTCCTCTCTCTCTCTACCGAATGGGCGGCAACAATGCCCAATAGCCCGTTCAAATCTCGTTTTAAATAATCTCGTAAAAATCGTGTTTCTCTACTGCACGACTTCTTTTTCCAGCCTCTCATGCCGGGCGGCCTCTTTCGCCCGGGAGCAAAATTACGATTTTGCCCTTGGACTTTCCACTTGGGCCTCCAATCCTCGTTATCCTCTAACCGAGATAACACCCTCTTCGAAGATATCCCTTATCGCCTAAGCAATCAAGCTCTATTCCCGCCACCTCCGTTAATTTCGTTATAACGGGATAACGTTAGGTGACAACCTCCGAATTGTCAAGTTCTTCTTAACTTAAGCTACCTCTATCCCGAATAGTGACGTATGCTAAGTTCTCTAACTTAAGCTACCTCTATCCCGAATAGTGACGTACGCCCAAGTTTTCCTCAACTTAAGCTACCTCTATCTAAGTGACGTACGCTCAAGTCCTCAACTTAAGCTACCTCTGAGAGATTGAGACGTATGCTCAAGTCATTGGCAACCCATATCTCTGATTCGAAAGAGATTGAGACGTATGCTCAAGTCATTGGCAACCCATATCTCTAATTCGAAAGAGATTGAGACGCATGCTCAAGTCATTGGCAACCCATATCTCTCGATTCGAAAGAGATTGAGACGTATGCTTAAATCATTCTAGCTTTGGCAACCCATATCTCTGATTCGAAAGAGATTGAGACGTATGCTCAAGTTCACCAAACTCTAGCTACCTCTATCCACTCGATAGTGACGTAAGCTCTAGTTTCAATCGTGACATCCTCCAAGAATTGTCAATCGTGTGACATCCTCCATTAATTGTCAAAATCTCAAGAATCCTAGACATCGTTCCTAACTATCTAGTGATGTTTGAACTACGATCAAGGCTTGATTCCTCCGGATACGTAGGTAGCCTTTTATAAAAGGTCCAAACTCCATTCGACCACTTTGGTCACCCCGTTTCTTTGTCACTCCTCGTTGATAAAGCAGCCCCTCATAGAGGTTCGTATATCCGACCACCTTGGTCACTTCCTAGCATATCCCCAAAGAGGATCAATTGCTTGACCTCCTAGGTCATTTTCTTCTATTTCCCCAAAGAAGAGACCCGCTTCTTCCTTCCCGCCGGATCCTAATTCCGAACTACGGCCCGGCTTGGATTCCTCCTGGATACGTAGGTAGCCTTCCAGAGGTTCAGCCCACTCGACCACCTCGTCACCCAATCCGTCTCCCGCATTCGCCAGATCGGATCCTTTTCTATCGACAACCCCACTCGCCTTGCAAGTGACGTTGCCGAGGGGCTTCGTAAGTACCCAAATCCGGGCTCATGCCTTCCTAAGCTAAATTTCCCGGCAATTTCGGTAAGTTTCCTAAGAATTCCCTGACCTTCCTAGTGTTCCGGAAATGTTCGAACAAATCCCAAATTAAATTAAGGGCTGAAGGGAGCCTTCCTAATTAAGAAACACGTTTTTCTTAATTAGGAAGAGGGTTCTAGAATTTGCCACCTTGCATGGTTCTAGAAATGCCGAGTCACAATGGATAATGCCGCACGGCCGCATTAGCTCGCCGTCCCTAGCCGCACGGCCATTAGCCTTATCCAGCATCGCCTATAAACAGAGCCCTCCTCTACCCATTTCAACACACACAATCCATAGCAAGTCACCCACAAACACTCCAAATACGTGAAGAATACTGGAAGCTCAAGAAGGTGAAGAAGAAGGCCAAGAAGCTCCCTCCCTCCTCCTTGAAGATCCAAGACCAACCTCTCCTCCTAGCTCCGACCGAAGAAGAAGGAAGCCATTGGTAACCTCGCACGCCCTTACCTTCGCATCCTAATTGCTTTATAATTTGCTCATTGCATTGTCTTTATATTGCTTGGGACTTGGCATTTATTAAAGATCCTATCTTTATATTCCCCTTTCCCTTTTGCATGCATTAGACATCATTTGTCATAAAAATGTAGTCTTTTCCCATAAAGGTGCATCCTTTGCACCTAAAACCCCATTTTCAAATAAAAATGTCATCTTCATGCATCCTTTGCATATAAAAATCAAATCTTTTTCAATCAAAATGCATCATTTGCATCCAAAATCCCTTGCTCAAGCATCATTTGCTTTAAAGACCATGTCTTTACCACAAACTAGCATCATATGCTTTTCAAAATGCAATCTTTATGCATCATTTGCATAATGAATGCCAATTTTTTCAACAAAAATGCATCATTTGCATAAAATCAAATCTTTATGCATCATTTGCAATAAAGATTATTTCTTTAAACTAAGTGCATCATTTGCAACCCAAAAATGTCATCTTTTCATTAAAGATTCATTTTTACATACATTTCCCCCATTAACAACCTAGGAATGGACCGGTGTAAAAGATCCTATCTTTACATCGTTCCTTCCATTAAAGGTTCCATATCTCTTTAGAAAGGGACACTCAACCCTATATCTCCGATTATCGCTTAAGAAAGAGTATGAAGCATCTATATGAGCTCGGCCGTCTTAAAGCGTAGGATTGACGGGCTAAGGACCCTCCTTTTCTAAAGAACCTCATCTTTGACCAAAAGAGAGTCATTCTCTCGATCACGCAAGTCCCGAGGGTCCCGAGGTTAAAATGCGATGATCACAAGTCATAAGATGAGGACGGGATCATAATCCCAAATACATAAAATTCCAAGGAATCCCGAGCGACAACCAACAAATGGTTTGTACGTCCGGAAGACAACTTGGGACATTCCCCCCCTTTTTTCTCAAACACATGCACACAAGAAAGCACGCAAGCAAGCACGATTACTGAAATCTTGGGAGACTTGCTCCGGCAAGGCACTTTGGGTGAACGCCAAACGTTCTTCCCAAGGGGTAACTTAACCTCCGAACCCAAGTAAAAACCTTTTTTCAAAGTTTTGAGGTAATCAAAATGGCGTGGCGACTCCGTTTTTCAAATTAAACTGATGTCTTCAAACTCGCGTGAATCCAACAAGAATTTGGGCACCACATTCACAGCTTTTGCTCTTGCATGTGCCAAGAAACTTCCTGATTTGGCGCTCTCTTATTGGCTCTTCGCCAGCTTCCCAAATTCACTTTGGTTAAAACTTCCTGGGCAGCTTCGGCCCTGCTTTTCTCTCGTTTCGACAACATGCTTAAAGTGACGTAAGCTTAATGATTGTTCGCTTACATGTGTCTGGGCTTCTTTATCGTTGAATCGTTATTAACCTGTTTGCATGTGTTAGTTAATTTTATCGCTTGTTAAAGATGCAATGAGAGGATACTTGAAAGATCGAAGCATTCATTAAGAGTATACAATGAATACATTATTGGCATCTAGTGTTCGCAATCTTCCGGCGCGAGGCCATCCGATGACTCTCGAGAGACTCAAATTCCAAAGATAATGGACTCAGGATGAGTTTTGACACTAGACTTTAGGACTCGAGGGGTCGAGCTCAAGTTGTTCGATCATGTCCTTTAGCCGGGCAAACTGGGTCCGGAGAAGGCGGCCCAATATTGAGTGAAAGCAATGAGCTTGATAGGAGATGGGTCATGAAGGGCTTTATGTCACCGTTCCCGACCATTGGAAGTATCACAGCAGTTATTTAAACAAAAATCGATTAGGATCCGCATCTCGATTTCTTCTTTGAAGAGCGTGTGGAGCAAGCTGCCCGTCCCAAGCATCGTCATGAGTCTTTTGCTTTTGTCTGGGGCATTACTAGCTCGAATGCACTGGCCCCCGGGCCGCTGAGGGCAAGGGTGGTGTTGACGAGAGAGTTTTTCGAGTTCTTCCGCCAAAGAGCAGGTTTTCCCGAACCAAAATTCATTGTGGAATAGTGTGGTGGTTGTGGATCCCTAAGCAGGGCGGTGCAGTCGAGAAATGCTCTTCTGACGGATTTGGCTTCGAGGCCTCCGAATCTTTGCCAGGTTCTCACCGGAGCTTGTCCATGATTGTTTCTGGCCAAATTTGTTGCGCCAGATCGCCTCTGTTCTCTTTTCTCCGGATCTTCTTCCTGTGTTGCCTGCGCCTTCTTTTGTGAAGTACTTCGCTTCATGTCGAAGCCGTAAGGACGCTTAAGATCTAGATTGCGTGCCAGACGCTCTTTTCAAGTTATCTCGTGGAGCTGCTGCGTGCCGCTCGCTTGGTCCTCCGCAATGTGTTCGGGAGTAGGAGAGTATCCTGTGCCGTGTGTATTTCTCCGTTCTTTGATATTGATGATCCGTCGAGTGCTCAGATGGCGTTTTCCCAAACCGAGCCCCGGATGTAGCCTCATGTGCTTCATCATTTTCATCGGGGGAGCGGATCTTGTCCCAAATCAAAGCGCAGTCTATGTGGCACACTGGGCCTGGGCTTTCTGATGGTGAACCCCGTTAGCATCATGCCATCATCGTCGGTTTGATCTCTAAGACCGGGACGCCGTTTGTAGTGCCTGGCCCTTTCATGACTATGCTATCACCGTAGTATGATGGTAAAGATTCGCGTTCCGGGACGAACTTTACGCACCGATGGAGTAGTATGCCACCCCATTGATCCGGTGTAGCCAAGGGCGTCCCAAAATGGCAGTGAAGGTCTGACGGGATGCTCGATGACTTGGAAATCCGTCTAGACCATTTGTTTTCCGAACCACAAGTTCAAGGTGGCTATTCCCAAGACCGGGCGGACGTCGAGTCGTATGCCTCGAATGGGCTCGAGTCCAGGGCTTTAGATCGGGCCAAGCCGATCCCTAGCAAATCCATCATTTTGGCCGGAAGGACGTTCACGGATGATCCCCCATCTACCAAGACCCGTGGGAGACGACGCTCGTCCGCCTGAACTCCGTTACGTAGAGAGGCTCATCGTGGTCGCCCCAAATTTTGGAAGGTTTCGAGGCTCTGTGAAAGTGATGATATTACCGTACCGACGTTGCCGCAATCATCCGAACTCGCTTCATTAGAGGTGTCACTCGTGATGGGAACCATGGTCTCGGGCCAAGCTTTCTTCCAACTTGAGCTTACAGGTGCGGTGAAGATGAAGCTGAGTAAGGACCAGAGCGAGATGTTAGCCTCGAGTACGTCGAGCCGCGTTGGGCTGGCCAAGACAGATCTTCACCTTTCGGGTCCAAGGTTTCATCTTCTTCGCGTAGGCCCTTTTTCGCCTCGAAGTGGCTCGTAATGGGCCGGCCTTTTGTCTCGTCCGTGGAGGATTCATCAGGGGATTTGACCGAACGTGTCGTAACATTCACCTCCGGACTTGTGCGCTTTGCTTGTCTCTCCCGTTTTGTAGCTGGAGTGAGCCTGATCAAGGTAAGTGTGCCGGGATCAAGGCGCATTTCAATTCGTTCACCGTCATAGCCTTTTCTCAAAGCATCAATAGCTGCTTTCAGATCTTTCCCAAGACAGGGTCGATTATCTCGACCTTCGGGCCTTCTGTATAAAGGCTGGGTGTGGCGAAGCTCGGCCCCACTGACATGGAGCAGCATATTGCCGCGGCCTGCGTAACTCGCGCGTGAGGTCTGCCAGCCGTGGAGTAGATGACATAGTAGTCAAACTTTCCCCGAGGGTTCTCCAAGGGTTCCGACCGTGGGATCAACACCGGGATTCGCACTTCTTTTTCGCCTTTTTGCTGAGAAGATAGCTTCTTCTTTCGTCGAGACGGCCCTCGTTCATCGCATCCCGGAATTCCATTTCCAGACAAGCACCGCAATCGCGCACATCCCACCGTATGCTGCTTCGTTCGTGGCCGGTGGGTACCGGGACCTCGTGAGGCCGGGATGGGGCGTGCTTTCCTCCGGGAAGGTCTTGTGGCCTTACGCTCATAACCTGCACTGGCTCGTGACGAGGGTAACATGTGCTGACTTCGGGAGACAATGAGAGACGCGTTAGAGGTCTGTAGTGAGCGCTTCATGACTGGGAAGCTTCCTGTGTAGCTGGGTGGCTAATGTTCCAAAGCGGTGCATGGCACCTTCGATCCAGGCTTGTTCGCTCACCTTGGCGTTTCTCAATAGCCATGCAGGGACCCCGGCCAAACTTCTTCCAATGTTGGGAAATTTCTTTGGTGTGCAAGGTCCCGTCTCTCATCAAGTTGCTATCCACCGACTTGGCCAATGTGGGAATCGACTGACCGTCCTGGGCGACATAGCCGGGAAGAGGAGGTAGGACCTTGCCAAGCTTTTGGGAACACTGGGAGACGGTTCCCTGGTACTCTCGACTCACTCTCTCGTTAGTCGGAGGGGAAGTGACTGGCAAGGTTTAGACACTCTGGGAATGGCCTAACGGGATAGAAAAGGCGGGAAAGCTCACGTGGGCATGCGGTTTCCTGTTTTCTTTTATTTTTGATTTTTTTTTCGTTGTTTTAATTCTACTTAAAACATGTTTTCTCGTAACCCTAGGTAGGCTGGAAAAGATTGCTCTTCTTTTTCGGCAACTATGCTAGGATCCCGGGTCGCTGAGGTCATCCGCATGGCTTATAAGCCCCTCGTTTTGCACCCGTATTTCGACGCCCCAGCGATGATGCCAGCGAGCGGTCCTATAGTGAAAGCGGTTTCCACCGGCCTAAAAGAAAAAATCGAACCTAAGGACCGAGCCCGTCATGTTCGTTTTGATGCTATAGCCATGTGAATAGTAGAACCGAGCTTTCCTGGGCCACTGGGAGTCAAGATCGGGGTGTCAAGAGTTCGGTCTTATGACCTTCTTCTTTGCTTAAGCTTGCGCAAGGGATCTCGTGACGTTAGGGCGTTGGCCGGGTCATATCGTCTACGGCCGACGATCAAAGGCTTCGATGACATGGTGTCATGTGAGCATGGATGTATCATCCCGGACTAACATCGTCTGGGTGTAGCTTCGAAATCAAGATCAGGGTCAAGATTTCCAAGCATGACCTTTTCATCGCTCAGCTTAAGCGCAAGGGATCTTGAGTTCTCGAGCCTTGGGACTCGTAAAATGGCCGGTGGCATGACGGTATATGTGTATCTGAAAAGCCGTATGACACCTGGACCGGGTAAACCAACCGAAGTCTCGGGACAGAAAGTGTGACTCAAGACTCAAACGTGGTGGTTGACGTCAAGGATGGGGATGTTTGGAATGATCCCGTGCGCGGTCCAAGCAGGCCTAGGAAGACCTAACTGATCGCAACCGAGACCACTCCGGCCGAGGGTTGTAGTGTACAGTGTATCCGAGGCAAAGAAGCTGCGCGTAGCTAAGCAAGTGTGTAACCGAGGCGTTAGCGCTGGCCACACAGTAGAGTGCGCAAGTGTAACCGAGGCAAGAGCTACAGAAGGCCAGAAGTGCTGCGGTCTCTAAAATTCTTTTTCCGAGTAAAACGTAAGTTTAGAAGAATTTTAAATGTATGCAATGTATGTATATTGATGCATTTTTTTTGTATTTTTATTTTTTTTGTAAAATAAAAACGAAGCACGTGCACACACACACAATGCTTAAAGGAAGGGGTAAATGAAAGTTTGACCCTCATCATTGTTTTAAAAATCTTTTGTTTTGTTTAAAAGTTTTTAAAACAAAAAGTTCTCAAATGAGTCGCTAACCGAAATAGCCCGGATCCGAATAGGCTCGCGCCCTAAGATCCGGCATCTTTCGCGTTGGCGGCGGTTTGTTCTCGCTGTTTTGTTTTCGCATTTCAGAGTCGCCACACCGTTTTTATTAAGCCCAAAACATTGAAAAGGGCACGCTTAAAGATAATTTTAAACTGTTTTTGTGTGATGAGATTTTGAGTTCGGAGGTCGATGACTCCTGGGAAGAGAATATTAGAATATTAGAGCTCACCCGAGTCGCCTCGTAAAACGAGTCTTTCTGATACCCCTAATATCCTTTAAATGTTGTGTGCGTGTGTGTGTGCTTTTAAAAATGCATGCCGTATCGGATGTCTACATTGTATGCTATGTAATGGAAAGGTATTGAAATAATAAGTGGAAGGAAGCCTTACCAATGTTGGTTCGTGTCTCGTCTTCCGCTGGGAATAGTGTTTGAGGTCGGAGTAGCGTTCCCAGACGGATCGGGATTGCTTCGGGAGATGCCGCTTGTCCGCTGACGTAGTTTCGGCGTGAGTCGAGGCTGCGCTGTCCTGTCGGCAGCAGGTTCGCGCGTGCGTGGGGATCGTCGGGATCACTCGGGCGCAGGTTCGGCGTGGCGTCTGGGGTGGCAGTGGAGTCATTCGGGCGTAGTTTCGGCGTGGTTTGGGATCGCCGGCTTTGACTCGTAAAGAGCCGGACACCGTGGAAAGACCGTGCAAGGCCTCTGGAGTACCACGAGGGGCCTCGTACCTCGAGAGTGCCTCGGGCAGCGCGAGAGCGTCGCGGAGCGCTGGGAGGCTTCTGAGCACCACGAGGGGCTCCAAGGATCCGAAAGGGGCCGGGAATGCCTCTAAGGACTTAGAGGGGAAGCCGAAGGCCTAGGGAGGAAGAGAGAAGAGTGAGGTGTGAAAATGAGGAGGGGGAGCCCTCTATTTATAGTGCCAGATTAGGTGCAAAGAGGTCCGTACGCGACCTCCCCCGGGTAATCCAGCTTTTTGGTTTTCCTCGATTTGAGGGAATATGTGATGATGGTGAATATTCCTGTAATTATGGTGTCCCCTCGAGCAATAAGGTCCGTACGGACCATCTTGCATAAAAGAGGTCCGTACTTTACCAACTAAGTACGAGGGTAATCATTTTCCCGGATTTGAGGGAATATTGTGGACTTTAAGAAGATTCAAGAATTATTAAAGCAAAGAGGTCCGTACGGACCATTATTGCTTTTCCAATTTCCTCGAAAATTCCCAAAAGGTCCTTTTCGTCCCTTTTTATCTCGAAAGGCTCCTCCCTTCGTTCTGGGGGCTTAGAGAGGGTTTTGAGTGAGAGGGGTCGCCGAGACCGCGCGATGAGTCCCGGTGTTTCCCGTGTGTTTGGAAGGGTGTGATCCAGATTGGGGTACTTACAGCTCCGACGCCCATCTCTGTCGAGGATGAAACGCCGTGCCGAAACATAACCCTGGAACCCAAAGCTTCGTGCAAAGCCCTCCGTAATCTAGAAGTAAACCTCGGGTCTCTATCTCGACACGATACTAACCGGAACCCTTAGTCTAACAATTTCCTTCATGTACAACCGAGCTAGTCTCTCCATCGAAAATTTTGTTGACACGAGAAGAAAATGAGCCGATTTCACAATCGATCCACTATAACCCAAACGGCATCCATCTTCTTCACCTGAAGAGGCAAACCTCGTCACAAAGTCCATTGAAATCCCTTCCCATTTCCACTCCGGAATCTCTAATGGTTGAAGTCATCCCGTCGGTCTTTGATGTTCCGCTTACTTGTTGACATGTTAGACACTTAGATACAAACTCCGCTATTTCTCTTTTCATCCCATTCCACCAATATCCTCAAGCTTTCAAATCTTGGTACATCTTCGTGCTACCCGGATGAACGGCAAACTTAGATTTACGGCCATCTTCTAGAACCCTTCTCTTGATCTCCGGTGATGAAGGAACACAAATACGCCTCGAAAAGTAAGGGGTCCATCTCTATTCAAAGAAAAATCCCCGGTTTTACCATCTTCAACTTGTCCCAATATTTTCTTCAACTCCGGATCAAGTGATTGAACTTCCATCAAGTCTCCATATAAAATTGGAACGGCTCAACATTCGCAAAAAGTAATTCATGCCTTGACTCTCGAGCACTCAAGGTTGATAAGTAAGCCTTCCGCTAATCGCCTGATCCGGCAGAATAATAACAAACATTAGCCTTCCCTTGATGATATTTTAAATCACGCAATCGAAGTCCTTCAAAAATTCTAGCCATCTTCGTTGTCTATTGTTCAACTCCTTTTGTGGTGAATAAATATTTCAAACTCTTGTGATCCGTGAAAATCTCAAATCTCGCATCCGTATATAAATAATGCTTCCCATTTGTGCAACGGCAAAATAATCGCAGCCTTAACTCTATGTCATGAGTAGGATAGTTCTGTTTCAAATGCCTAAGTGGACAACTTCCGGTAGAAGCCATACGCAGAACCACTTTCCCACTTTGCATCAACACACATCCCAAGCTCCTCCTTCGAGGCATCACCGAATATCACAAAATTTCTCGAACCATCCTGGGAAGTGTAAGAACAGGAGCCGACGCTCAACCTTTTCTTCTCAACTCTTCAAAGCTTGATTCACACTTGGCACTCCCATACAAACGTTACAGCATCCTTCCAAGTCAAACGCAGCTTCACACCCTGAGTTGCAATACGAGAAAACCTCTCCAATGTTCTAATCTTTCGGTGAGTACTCCCGCTAACCCAAGAAAACTTCGAACCTCGCCACAGCTGAAGGTTGCTTCCAACCCGGGCACAACGACTTCAATCTTGGAAGGATCAACTCGAAATTCCCGAACTCAGAAACAACATGCCCCAAGCATAGCGATATTAATATCTCGCCAGAGTGTAATTCACACTTACCGAACTTGGCGAACAATGTGCTTTTCACGGAGAAGCGAAAGAACAATCCCTCAAATGAGTCTCATGTTCCTCCCGGGACTTAGAGTAGACGGTAGAATATCATCAATGAACACCACGCACAAAGCTATCAAGATATGGCTTGTAAATACGGTTCACATCATATCCATAAATACGGCTACTGAGCATTAGTCAACCCAAAAGGTATAACTACCGAACTCGTAATGAACACCATATCTAGTTCTCGAAAGCCGTCTTGGAAATATCATCGTGCCGGTCTTCAATCGATGGTATCCGCTTTCTCAAATCAAGCTTTGAGTAAATAACGGAACCCTGAGCCGATCGAATGCATCATCAATATGCGTGGAAGAGGATACTTCGATCTTTATAGTGGCTTGATTCAAAAGACTCAGTAATCAACACACAATCTCGCAGTACCATCCTTCTGTTTTATCAGTCAAATGCAGAGCCTCAAACAAGGCGACACACTAGTAGCGGATAAAACTTCTCTATCTAATAACTCTCGCAACTCAGTCTTCAACTCCTTTAATTCAGCAGAGCCATTCTATAAGGCGTTTTAGAAATAGGTGTGGTACCGGCACTAAATCAATGCAAACCTCTATCTCACGATCCTGTGAGGCATAGAGTACTTTCAGAGAAAATACATCACCATATTCATTTACTACTTTGAACATCTTTTAACTCAGTGACTTCTTATCGGAATCTACCACGGTAAGTTCGATACCCCGCACACCCTTTTGAAAGCAATTTTCTAGCCTTTATAGCAGAAATAACACTTAATACTCAAACAAGGACTTGGTTTCCACATCAAACACAAAAGAAGGCATATCGTGTGGCCATCAAATAAGACCTTCTTCCCTACGACAATCAACCACGGTACGGCAAATCTACTCAACCAATCCATACCAAGTATAACATCAAAATCTCCGGATTCAGAACTCCCTTACTAAATCCGCCGGCAACACGTGCCCACAAATAACCACATCACAAACCATCAGATATCACAAGAAGTGAGGCACTCTCCCACAGGAGTCGATACCTCAAGCACATAAGGCATAATATCGTGTAATTTATGCAATGCAAATGCAAAATGAGATGCAACAAACTTAACGGGAAGCACCCGGATCTATAAGGACGCTGGCCTTAACTCCTAAGACAGAATAATAATTCTAAGGACTCCATGACAGATCAACCTCCCTCTATCTACAGTGGCAAAGACTCGACTCCCGAACTTTATCTTTAGGCTCGCCTTCATTATCCCTTTTTATTCCACCTCACGGCCCGCCTTGTCCACTACCGGAAGCTTGCCCTCTCAAGTCGGGACAATTCTTCCTAAAGTGTCCATCTCCTCCACATTCCATACACTTCTCCAACTTGCGCCAAAGATCTATCTTCTAATGACCAAATTTTTCTACAAAAACTCACAAACAATCCTGCATCGCTTGGAAGGAGTACGAATCCACTCGGGAGTCACCACTATTCCACTTCTTTGCCGCACCCGGATTTGGAAACCTTGATTGCCCCCTCGATTCTCGTCCCCGAACCTTGTCCTTGGAACCGTTGCTTGCTTCCACTTCCGCCTTCCGACTTGCCCTTACGCTCCTCCTATATCATTCTCAATTCGATAAGCTCGGGCTTCACCGTCAGCTGGAAAGTCCGTGAAATCACGCGTCACAAAGTTGCTTACGGAACTCCAACCTCAAACCTTTCACGAACCTGTAAACCCTTCTTTCTTCATCCTAGTACTCAAGCGTGGACAATACCGAGCTAACTCCGTAAATTCTACGAGTATCGCGCTGCGCTCAAAGTCCTC